>JAUYWV010007011.1:0-17393 GCA_032274565.1 Nematoplana nigrocapitula
AGCATATAAAACAATAAAATATTCTGTTGCAATTTGTGTGAGGTTACCCCTATTTTGATCTTATATTTACTGGTCTACAAGTGATTCCAAGTACTGCCCGAACGAGTTGGCGACTGCACAGGATCGACATATGATACTGTCACATAATACATAAGTCTTGTTTTAATATATATAAATAGTATTCAATTATTGTTTTACTTGGAAAAAGCTAGAGTTAACTAAAATCACTTTTGTCCAAATGAACTACTCTATGAGAAAGATACATTGCCTATACTGTATAAGACAAAAGATGAACATGTTATGATACAACTTTCAATGCTGTATTTTTCACAGTAAATATATTCTTTGTAACAATATTGATTTATAAGACTCTATATGTACATCACCAACAATTTAGACTTACAGTACATTAATAATACATTAATTAGAAGCATATTAACCTTCTGTTTATCTTTGGGGTAACTTAGTTACCCCAGAGCATTTTAAAAGTCTCTATTTTCGTTACTGTACACTATTTTTCAGCCATATTTCATGACTTTACTATACATATTTTGTGCAAATAATAATTTAGATTTTTTGAAAAAATATCACTCAAATACAAAAAGTTATGATTAGATACTCCCTCGATTATCTTTGGGGTAACTGAGTTACCCCACAGCTGTTGTGTAATATTAAGGATGCTTCAAAGTTCACATATGAACGTCGAGAAAATAATCAACACAATATTTTACCTGCCACCTCTCTCTCTGTTACCTACATCATTTCTGATTGGCCCAGCTCAGTGTTTGAGTAGCTGCTCAACTTCAAAGGCCGGGTCAGATTCCGCATTTATATGACCAATAAGTCAGGTAAATTTGGCATGAAATTGACCTGGTTATGCGAAGCAGATATAGGTTATGTACTCAGCGGAATTCCTTACGTCGGTGATACGACATTGGCAGCCTCTGAAAAGGGGGATTTGTCAATCCCTGATGCAACGGTGTTAAAAGTAAGTCAGGATTTTCTTGACAAAGGCTATGGACAACTGGTTCACTAGCTCTACACTGACTGGCTGTCTTGCAGACTACGCTCATTGGAACAAAATCAAATCGTCGTGACATCCCAACCATTGCCAACTCTTTGACTCTGAGACAAAATAAATCTACCAAATACTATAAATCAGTTGACCAAATTATAACCAGTTTCTGGGACAAGAAGAACAAACCGGTCTTGCTACTCACTACTCTGCACAGAGCTACCAATACCATTGCCACTGGCTTGCTTGAAATCGTAGACAACTACAACAAAACAAAATCGGGAGTTGACATGATGGACAGAAAAGTCAACTACTATTCTTGTCGTCGCATTTGTTTTCGTTGGATCTATTGTTTTTTTTTTAAATTTGATGGACATTGCATTACTCAATGCTTCAAATAATTATCATGCATACTCTATCGCCGCCAAATTCAACGCCTGGATCGTTTCGTTATACTTTCCTCATGGACTGCGGCTACCAACTCGTCGATGAGACAATCCGTCCACGTATGGCTCAACATCAACCAAATCTACAGATGGTTGCAGCGAAACTCGTCGGTTATCAATGCTCAGTTCCTGCACAGGGACCAGCAGAACATAGAAGACGTAGAAAGTGTACTTCATGTGACAGATCCTCGGACACTAAAACTACTCAACGTTGTGTCACATGTGCCGCATTCGTCTGCACCAATCATTCCAAAAAGTGATCAAATGCCACAGATGTCTCTCATAAAAAGAACTATAACGAACCTTTACAGTAAGAATATAACAATACTATTGCTTCCATAAAAGAACTATTATTTTATGTTCCATAGCTATATATACATGTATAGCTACAGTAATTTAATGAATACCACTGCTATTCAAGAATATTTTAAGATGAATAATTGTTATTTAATTTGTTTAATAAAATTGATTATCATAATAAATTCTTTAGTGTTAATTATATTTTAAAATACAGACAGTAATATGCTGATTTGTTATATGGGGTAACTCAGTTACAACAAAAGATAAACGAAGGTAATATTTTTCGGAGATAAACGGCGGGTTAAACAAAGCATTGTTGGTCCTTTGAGTTATCTGCTCTCTCCCTAATTATACCATATAGTAATAGCCCCATTACCACAACCTATCAATGGTAGATTCTAACAATAAACTTTTGTAATCTACAATATTTTTCGGTTCTAACGTAACAAATCTAACAACTCAATTCTCGCCCCATTTTCGTAATTAAGTTGTAGAATGTATTCCCTACTAATTCGTGGTTGCAAATATATTCAAATAAGTAAATTGATTAATAAAGAGAACAATCGTTCCTTCATGAAAATCGGCAAAATATGCCAGATTTCTTGTTTTAATGGATTTTTTAGAGATATAGTCTCATTGGTATTTAAAATTCTGGAAAACTAAATGTCCTTAACTTCCAATTCAATCGTTATTAAATTTATAGACGACAGAATTCATAAAGTATACAGTAACAACAAATCAAAACAATTACATAAAGGTAATGTAAAAACAGCAAACTGATCTCAACATTTAGTTTTCTTCTTGTGGTATCGGCTACATATGATGGTAATAGATTTGGTCAAATTGAGGAAACATGTATAAAGTTTTCAAAAATAATTTTAAGTTTCGCTTGTAGCAATCAACTACAGAGTGAATTTTGTAGTTCAGTCATATGTTTTGTTTAAAATGCTACAAGTAGCCGCTGTCGGTTTTGGCCTGTTGCTGTAATCGATGTTAGTTACTCTTGGGGACACTCTAAATATAAATGCCAGATTCTTTCAACGAGCTCTATGGGATTTGATTGACTTTTATGTATGATAATTGTCGTTCTTCCGTGATAATCGATCAATATATGTGATCTATAGCGCGGAAACAATTTTTGTGCGTTCAGTCAAATTCCATTTGAGCGCGTAGAGTGGGTTTAGGGGGTAGGGAACGATGTGGTAAGTACACATTTGGGGTACTGACTCAGGAGTGAGTTTTAAAATCAACTAATCGGCGTCAACTGCATCCAGCTAACACAGTTTGTTGTTGTTGTTGTTGTTCGGAACAATGAGTGTTACGCACAACTGTTCGTCATCCTCACATTCCACGTCTTCGACATGAACGTGCACAGAAGAGTGTTTTCCAATTGGAATCATCTCCGCCTCCTCCTCGCCCTGCTCTTCTTCCATGTGAGGGATTCTCGAACAGCGCGTCGTCCACTGACGTTGGATTTGGGCATTCTGGGTGAAGTTTCGGAGGCGTTTTGTGCCTCGTAGACGACTGCGGCTATGACCGGTGGCCTGGAAGATCCCGTAGATCAGAGGATTGATAGCAGAGTTGGCCATCCCGAAACAGAAGATGTAGGGATAGATCAGTTCGAGGAAGGACAGCAGGCGTTTGCTCTTGGTAAAGAAGACGTGCAGAAAGAATGAGATCCAGTAGGGAAGCCAGGAGAGGATGAATGCCATGATGATTGCGGCGCTCATTCGAAATGAACGCTTTCGAGCTCTGAGTTGCATAACGAAATAGAAGAAAAATAGATATGTGTTATACTGATAAAAAACATGAGCCATATACAAATCTTTACACGGGCGAAAACACATTATGTAAAAAGCGTGTTCATAGAATTATTTGAGGTTTTCACTGTGAATCTAACTGTTTAGATGATCTGGATGTGAGACGTCATTCCCATAGCATTGCTCTTTTTAGAATAGCCCTGTCACCTCAGCACTGCCTTTTCCCAATCACGCCTGTACATAGTCATCATAGAAACAAAGTACAGTAGTTATTTATGCCTTTTGTTAAAAATAGTAGACGCTTGAATAGTTTCATACCCACAGCCTGTATGCTGTTCAATATTGAATAAGTTTTTGTTTTCATGCATTTCTGATTTCCAGTTTGTTTAAAAATAGACGGTTATTATTTTTATTATTATAAATACATTTGCATACTGATAACAGTGGACATTACTGTAGTAAACCGACGTCTTCACAAAGTTTCTCTGTGTAATGAAGGTTTTAAAAATCCCCTTTCTGGGCGCTGTGTTGAATATGTTGAATAAAGCAGAAAGAAAAACTGTCTTGTTATTCTGTTAGCGACAGTCAACAACCAGTGGAATCTTACGAAAAAGTATTTCAACTGTTGGTTTCCCGATTTATGCTGAATTTCTTTTGAAACTACTGCATTTGTAATACGATAAATAAGCGTAATCTTCCAAACACTTTAACTGAGACGAACTATTAGAATTTTTTCGAGGGCCCGAATTACATAAAAACTATGTACGTATGCAACATAGTCACACCACATTTGGTCACTATCTTTGTTCTTTCTGTAAAGTTTTACGAAAACGTAATACACTGCCTGGTGGGATTATATAATACTTTCGACAATTTTTTTCTGTGATTTTTATTTAATTGATTACACTAAGTGCAGCTATTTAAAAATAGATAAAATCAATGTTATTTGTGTCTTTGTTTGGATTGTTCTAAAAGTAAAGATCAATGCATCTGGAGCAATACCACGTGAAAATAAAAATGGATTGAGGGAAAAAATCAATAATTCTCCGTTTTACGAACCAATGAAGATCTACTATAAATACACATATCAGAGGAACCTATTAAAACCAAATAGAATTATATCCACAAAAGTTCTACCAGTCAAAGCAGCAATCACACCGATTTCGCTCGAGTGATCAGCTATGCCTTCGATATTGTAGAAATATTTCCATTGAATATTGGGTTCGTTTGCTCTCAGCAATTTATTCGCTGAGCAAAAAGAGTAGGCGGAAGAGACAGAAGAAGATAAGGATTCCTGGGGAAAGGAATCATATAAGCAAACATATAAGGAATAATAGGCCAAAGACGGGAGAGAAATACAATTCTTTAATTGAATTGCTTTTGAATGCACATGCACTTCTCTAGGCTTTTATTATTGTTCGAAGTGTACACTTTCATTTGCGAGAAGTAAATTTTCACAGAACCGTGAAATAACAAGAACCAATGATGCGTCCTTGTCGTTTTTCTTCTCTTCCACCCGCCAGACCGACAAACAGGCGCTCTTTTTACGTTAAGAGGATACTTCAATTATTGATACACACAAAGTTTAAGAATCCGGTCTTTAATTAAATTTGAAATTCTTCTCCAAAACGCCCATAAGACAAAACTACCACTCCGTAACTTATCGATTTCTTCCTGTATTACTTCAATATTATTGAATGACTAATTCAAATCGACTTTGAACAAGACGGTTATATACATATAGACAGACAGACGGATAGACAAACAGACAGACAGACAGACAAACAGATAGACAGACTCTTTTATATGAGATACTAGGATGCCTCTAAAATATAGTCTTGACATTCTACATTAGATGAATGATCTTAAAAGCTTTTGGATTTAGACTACGCCTTACCGACTGAGAAGATTTCCGTGGCATTCGTTCACAGACAAGCCCCTCGACAAAGCCTTTGTGCTCTTAGGAGATGCCGCACTGCACGGAGTGAGATGATTATTTGACGGCTGCTTCGGGCGTGACGTCACCAAGTGTTTCCGATTGTTCGAAGAATGACAGGGAACTACAAACAAAATAATAAAAATCCAAAATGTATGTACGTATTGCAAATAAAATATCAAGCAATGTAAGAAGATTGCTGAAAATTTACAGTCTGTTATATTTGGCATTACCTTGGCACTTTGATTACTGGGCATTTACCTTCAGCAGGCGGCAGAAAAATCACTTTTGAAATTTGTGTATGAAGCATGTTTTTGTTTATAGGTAAAGTTTAGCTAATTCTACAGTTTTTTCATTAACTTAGATTTCATCACCTGATTGATTTTTGTGAACCACTAAACAACTTGCCACATCAAAACTAAGCCATTAATTGACACATAAGTACAATTGGCAAAACATGTCGCAATCTCAATCAGCTCTTTTGCTACTATCATTTTTAAATTACCACGTCGTAATTTATGAATTATTTGATATTCGTTTTTAAATCGAATCGTTTAAATAGCTAATCACAACCCATAGCCCTACCAATCAAGTAAACCTCTCAAACTTTTGACTTTTACAGCATTCCTGAATTACCTGAATTACGTTTCGTGAAATGTCTCCTTATATTTTATACTTTAAAAGATCTTCTAGTAATTCATTTGGTGTGTTGTATTAATGATTATTCTGAATAGATGCTCTTCCTAATGAGAAAACTAAACATAGATTTATCGAAACATCTACAACTGAATTCCTAATAAAGGTCTGCCTTGACAACACGCTCAAAATTCCTGTTATCGTATGGAACTCTAATGCAGAAGTCACAGAAATATTCCATTTCTGATTTGGGTTATCAGGTTTTTGTACATTGAAAGACAAAGTGTAAAATAAAAAGAATTATTTCCAAGATTGGCATATAAATAATTATTGTTCAGAGTTAATACAATGTCTGACAGAAACACAGAGCAACTTACCGTATTGTCTGGACTTTTGAAAGAGTTTGTAACCTGTTAGTCCGTATGCGATGAGCATTGTGAAAAGAGGAGCAATGAAGAGAATGATCGATAGGAGGGCCGAGTAAAGTTCGGCAAGCCATGTAGGACCCGGATCAGAAGTGCACTGGAAGAATTCCTCTTCCCAAGGGCCACGGTCGATTTTAAAGAAGATCAACTGTTCAAAGAGAGAAATCAGGAAACATATAGAAAAATATTATAATTTTAGTTAAGTATTACAGTACTTATAGGGAACACATTTTCACGATGAATGTTTTATTCGCATTGTGTTGTACTTATTATTAGTGCTACTAGCAAGTATCTGTTGAACAGAACGGTATAAGAAGATTTAACTTATTAACTGTATAGAGATATAATTATATAAAGGTCCAAGATAGATTAAACATAAAGAAATTGGAATTGCCAAGACGCATTATGCATTTAGGAAACTTTGTAAAGAGTTTTCTTGATGCAAATATCGATAAGACAATAGTTGTATAATCTTGTTGAAATAAAAAGTGATCGAACGTCATTTAAGGTCTTCACGACGAAATTATTTTAAAATCTGCCTTTATTAGTCTGCTTTTTGTAAGTTTAAAAAATCACCTTAATAGTTTTCTCTAGATTTTATATTGTTCATGAATGTCTTTCTATAAAACTCTTTATCGATACGTTTAAAGGAGTTGCTAAAAACCGATCATTTTAAAGAATTTTAAGATATCAATGGCATACGACCTTTAAGTATAACCTAATGTAAAATGGCTTTGTGTATATACTGTATACAGATATTTCCTCCGCATTCTACTACTATAGTACTTATTACACGTTTTGTGTTGAGAAAATAATTTTTGTTGTCATAAGTTATAAAAACCTGCTTTGTTCAAAATAACCGCCTTAAACTAAACTGTCTGTTCCAATATTCCGTATTTAAAAATGCATAGTTGGCAATGTGTTAAATTAAACTGTTAAAGGAATCACTGTTTTTATTATACCGTTATATAAAATAATAAAAGCCATCCTATAGGTTGATACTGAAAAAGTGGCATCTTCTATTGTTTTTTTAAATAGTTGAACTTTGTTTATATTGACATATGTACATAATATTTATCCAAAATATACCTATTTCAAATATATAATCATAATAAACTTTATTTTAAACCACAATTCTGTTATAAACAATCAAAGTGGATAACAAACAATTAGGTACAATACAGGTGTGTTTTTAAGAGTTTTTTTAAATTTAGGGAAACTCCGCTCGTTGCGAAGACAGATAGGGAGAGAATTCCACAACTTGGGACACTTTACACAAAACATAGAGCTATATAATGCAGTTTTGTTTAATTATATCTTGTGTGTACACTAAGTGAATGCCTTAATTTATTCATAACTCTGATCTACTGTGTATCTATGCCGCAAGTAAGTATGTGACTTTATTACATATGCGTGTACGTGCACTTGCGTGTCGGTGACATTACTTATGCTTGTGCGCGCGTTCGTGTAAGTCACTAATTTACACATGAATTTACATATATGTAAATTTTACATATATGCCATAGATGTCGCCGTGCCAACATTGCGTGAATACCACATTTAAAGTATGCTACGTTACGTAATGAATTAATGTATTTACTGTGTATCTATGCGCGCAAGTCTGTGCAGTGCATAGAGATCGGATTGCGCGGCACAGCTATTTTAATTAATTTTAATAAATTTTAATTAAAATAGCTGTGCCGAGGAATCCGATTTCTATGGTGCAGTGTGACATAATTACATATTCGTATACGCGCAAGTTCGTGTGAGCGCATTCCTGTAAGTGACTAATTTACATATGCATGCGCGCGCATATAATTGTAAAGAAACTTATATGGCATGGATGTCGCCCTGAACATCTTACGTTAATACCACATTTATGCCATGTTGTCTCAGAAAAGTAATGTCTTTACTCGCCACTGTTGGCGGTGGGAGGAATAAAATTTACTGAATAAAAATTTGATTTGATTTGATATAAACAATACTACAAACTGTTAAATTGACTATAAGTACAGTTCGTTCTACATAGTTATAGAGAGCCTCTGTCCCCTTTTCCTAGTAGTTTGGGGTTTAACATTCAAATATATTTGAATGAAATTTCTGACATTTGTATTACTGCTTTATTCACTATACATTTCAAACCACTCTGTATTCATACTGGATGAATTATGCTTACCTCCCATGACCAATGTTTCCCACCTCAGCACCAGAACATGCCAACAGAGTGATGAGTGTCTCGTAATGGCACCCCGCAGCTGCCATTTCCAAGTCCGTTACAGCACAACGCAACAATGTTCGAACAACCCCTGCATTTGTGGACTTGACAGAGACATCTTTCTCGTATGCGCCAACAGCATCCAAATGCCTTTTGCCCGATACGCCGGAGAAATGAGCATTAATTGAATACCGAAATTTTGCAAATACTGTTCGGTCATCCAAAAGTTTCTCCATTCGTTCATTTGAAATCAACAGACCTGTGGCGAAACTTCCTTGCGACGTTGACGACCTAAAATTAGAATATCGAGCTACAATTTAGGAACTATATATACGGTAGTAGCTGAGTTGCAGGTCTTTTCTAAAAATAATTTTCTAATTTAATATGTAATTACAATTTAATGCATGCAGAATGCGATATGTCTATATCCACTGGCGGATCCAGAGGGAGCGCCCGGAACGCCCGCCCCCTATTTTTCACAGCTTCCTTTTTTTAAATGTGCCGTTTTTAGCTACTCGATGTATTGCATTCGACCCTTCTATGTCATCTTCTGTGTGCCCTTGCACTCCCTTTCTACTACAACTTTATATGTAACCTTACCGTATATACCCCTTCTCGTGTTCCTTTTTCGTATGCCATTCTCATGTGCTCTTTTCTGTGTGCCCATTATCCCTTTTAAACTAAAATGTGTGACCTTTCAATCTTGGCGCCCCCCCCTGCTTTCTTTAAATTATGGATCCGCCACTATTATCTATATAGAATGAAAATTGCATATACAGTATATAAACTTACATAATGCGTTGTATTTGAGAAATCGTCATAGACTCCGAACCCAAGACTGTTCGTTTTTTTAACTGGAAACAGGGAATACAGAAAAGAAGGGATCCTTCATTTCCAACAGCCACTGAATCGATATATGGATGTTCCAAAAGCTCGCCCATGTTTGCTGCTTTGCTGATATCCATTGTTTTCAAAGTTTTGTTACGGTCTTCTGGTCTTGATGCAATTGTAATGGTCTTCAGAATGTTTGTCAATGTATCAATTTTAGTAGAAACATCATCTAAAGTGATACTTGAGCTGTCGTCAACTTCACGTGTAGTGATTGAAGCTGTAGCTCCTGCAGGTCTCTCTTTCGGTTTTGTTGCCTCACCTTCACTCATCTCTAATACATCTTCAGTTTCCATTCTCTCAGAACTGTATTTCGGTTTCGTTGTGTCACCTTCACCTATTTCAAATACACATGTTGCAATGAAAATGTGATATCTGTATGGCCAATCATCAAAATTAACAGAAAGAACCAACAATAGAGCATCTATTTATTGGTTGGCCATGGTCTAAGATTGGAGTAGACCTTTGTGATTTTGAAGGTAGATCACTTCTAGTCCTAATCCAGTCTTGTGACATATTACGCGGTATTATCTTAGCCAGCTCAGTCGCCACTGGCTGGAGTCTCGGAATTGGGGCTGTGCCAGCACTGTCAATAGCGACAGTCCCCGGGGGGCCGATATCTAACCCACCATTCATGCGACTGGCGCATACTACAGACATGGGAATCGAGACACCTTCCCTATCGTATTTGAACCGCGCATAGTAGGGTATCAACGCATGCCAGAGAGTACTCGCAGCGCTGAGTCGCAACCCCCGACGATGTAAAAGATGTACTTGGCCATTAATTGCTTCGAGCCGAGAGGCGACGTCATTGAACTCCTCGCTTTGTAGAGGCTTCAGTATGAGCGTAGCTATGGCGCGTACCACATAGCCGCGTGCGCCGTCCCTACCATAGAGTACCCGCAGGTACTCCCCTCGGTTCCACCCTAATAGCTGCTTAGCTGGATTCAGGTCAAGTTGTTGCATTATCAGCGCGTTGTAAATAGCTATCGCCCAGAGGCGTGACTTGTTTGCCACAAAGACATCATCCCCCTGATGTACATTATACAATTGAACTGGCTGCAGACCATATTGCTCTGATACTTCTTGTCTAGCCACATCAAAGTATGCTATATTCATCAACGTATTCACGAAATTTGTCCCTCGGATGCCACTGAACATCCCTTGTGCTACACGCGTAGCTACTTTATCGCCAGGGAAACAGACATGTTCGTTCATCATTGTGTCGGCGCACCATCGCGCTGCGCGCACTATATCTGGGTGACTGCCAATCTTCTCATGCTCTTCTGCCATTACTCGAAACAAAACTGATTGGTTGTATAGACTGTGTTGAGCATTAAAATCCACATAGTCTAACATGGTAGCCTCGAAATCGTTGCCAGCTCCTAGCTTTAGCCGTTTAATGTAACAGGCAAGCTCGCGCCCCCCGCTCAGACCACTCTCCACGCCCTCTATCTTCCAAAACCTGCCTTCGAGCCCTTGGAGTACGTACGACATAATTGTGTAGTCTTTGATTCCTGTCCCGTAGATAGCACGGGCTTTCCCTGGCTCAAATTTCTCACTAGCCGTTCCAATTATCTTCGGCTCACTATCCAACCATTGGACCATCTCGGCAGCAGTGACGGTCTCCATGTAGCTGCGCTTGTTGATAGGGAGGTTTCTTCCAGTGCTAGCTATTTTCTTCTAGTAGTGGCTGATCGCTATAGCAACTACATTGAGGTGGCAAACATGCAGTCCACTACAACAAGAGCAGTAACCAAAGAACTAAAAAAGATCATTGCAAGACACGGCATTCCAGATGAATTAATCAGTGATAATGGAACTTAATTTTCGTCTGCAGAATTCCAAGTGTTTGTAAGAACTTGGGATTTGACCACAAGACATCATCCCCTCTCTATCCCCAATCCAGTGGTACATCAGAAAATGCAGTTAAACTGTCAAATGTTTGTTCCACAAATGTAAAGAAACAAGACAATCTTCGTTTTAAAACACGCTACATTATGTCTATAGCGAAATTTTCAAATATTGTCAGTCATTTTCAATCAACGAATTAACAAATATAATAATTCCCAATTTTGTCATTTTTCTAATAATAATGACAAAGTACATGTTTTTAATTAAATAAGTAATTAGTTGATAATTTATATAAGTTAAACCATTATACCGACCCAATAATGCAATACAGTGATAACTACTAAGTTGAAACATTTCCGATTTTATTTTTTTTGAATTATGCCACTAACTCATGATGTTTATTAAAACATTGTCAACCGCACTTTTCTCCACTATACGGATACAGCTATTAGGTGATAAGTCTTAAGTTGTACCATTTCCGAGCGCACTTTTCTCCACTATACTGATACAGCTATTAGGTGATAAGTCTTAAGTTGTACCATTTCCGAGATCACTTTTCTCCACTATACTGATACAGCTATTAGGTGATAAGTCTTAAGTTGCACCATTTCCGAGCGCACTTTTCTCCACTAAAAAGTATATAGGTGATATTTCTTTGGTCAAAACATTTTCGGGCACACTTTTCCCGAGTGCATACAGCTACTAAAATAGTATCTTCCTTTTTGTCAGTCGATTAATGGACATTAGGAAATGTTGAAGCTAATTACAATTTTTTCTAATAGCCTTCTTTTTTAATTATCATTAAAGTGTGCACTCTTTGTTTTCAGACCTTTTTATTTCTATTTGTTTGCATCTAACTAGTTATGAAATATATATTTCAATTAACAGTTCTTTTTGTGCGCTCATGGGTGCGTGCTCTGTTTTTTTACAGCAATGCAAAAAGTATCCACTTATTTATTGTCATTTTCGCTATTTATTCAGAAATGATTCATTTTATGGAAATACTAAACTAAGCTATAGAAAACAAACAATATTTCGACATTGACTTTATATGTGCAAGTGCAATATGTTTTTATTCGTAATCATACGTTTTATTATAAAATTTTAATAGTAGTATGTTTGATTGTATTGTCCTTTTACAAAAAAATTTACTTCTAAATTTGAGTCACTGTTTGCCCAAAAACGAGCACCGCTCATTTTCACGAGCCATGAAGTTGTCAACTATTTTACTGTAGTGATACTGCGTAGAACGCATCCGCAATTCCCTGAAAAGGGACTGCGATGCGACTGTAGACTACGGGATTTTTCCCCGGAAGAAAATAATTTTGCTGCTTTTTCTAACACAGTCTCGCAGCTTTTGCTGCCTGCGGGAGGGAGCATCCATCGCAGCTTTTATTGTAAAGCTAGGGTTTCATTTGTCTGTCCCCCCGGCTGCTGCTGACTACGCATTGTGGAATAAAATGTTTCCACGATGTCCTCCGATCCATTTTTGCTGAGCATAAAGTCCAACAGAAGACACACATCCGGACCTGCGCGATTGTATACCGTAGGATCGGCGAAGAATGAGCGGTATACGGCTTCCTCATTGATTACAGACTCTTTTGTAACTCCAGGGTGAGTGACAACTCGAATATGCATTTTGAGATCAACTGTTTTGGGTGACTTCAATACTCGGATGGATTGGAGTGCTCCCACCACCTTATCCTGCAGCCAAGAGTCTCGGCCATTCCCAGTGAATATGACGTTCCGTATCATTTCACAACTGACACTCAATCATCTTCAGCACTTGCGTTAGATACCCCTTCTCGTGTACCCTTTTTCGTATGCCATTCTCATGTGCTCTTTTCTGTGTGCCCATTATCCCTTTTAAACTAAAATGTGTGACCTTTCAATCTTGGCGCCCCCCCCTGCTTTCTTTAAATTATGGATCCGCCACTATTATCTATATAGAATGAAAATTGCATATACAGTATATAAACTTACATAATGCGTTGTATTTGAGAAATCGTCATAGACTCCGAACCCAAGACTGTTCGTTTTTTTAACTGGAAACAGGGAATACAGAAAAGAAGGGATCCTTCATTTCCAACAGCCACTGAATCGATATATGGATGTTCCAAAAGCTCGCCCATGTTTGCTGCTTTGCTGATATCCATTGTTTTCAAAGTTTTGTTACGGTCTTCTGGTCTTGATGCAATTGTAATGGTCTTCAGAATGTTTGTCAATGTATCAATTTTAGTAGAAACATCATCTAAAGTGATACTTGAGCTGTCGTCAACTTCACGTGTAGTGATTGAAGCTGTAGCTCCTGCAGGTCTCTCTTTCGGTTTTGTTGCCTCACCTTCACTCATCTCTAATACATCTTCAGTTTCCATTCTCTCATAACTGTATTTCGGTTTCGTTGTGTCACCTTCACCTATTTCAAATACACATGTTGCTCCTGCAAGGCTGTGCTTCAGTTTCATTGCCTTACCTTGCTCACTTGAAACATCTTCTCCAGCTGAAGATTTTAATGCCATTTGAATAACCGCTTTTTTCACTGGAGGATGTTGTTGCTCGCATGTATCATCTGTCACTAACACCTGTTTTCGTTTCAAAGTCTGCTGATCTCCTTTCTGATAAGTCCTTTGAGCTAATTCTGCTTTAACTTCTTCATGATCTGGTTTAGCAAACACAGGTTTTTCGTCTGCTTTATGCCATGTTTTGATATGTCTTTCACGAGATGATTTATCTCCTCTATAAATACGGCAATGCTTTTCTAATCGACCACTTTGCAAACAAAATAAGCAGTAGTGAACATCTTCTGACTTTTTCGTATCAGTAGATTGTGATGGGCTTTGCTTTTTCTTTCCAAAGAGTTTTGCCCATGCTGAAAAATAAAACAATCTCATTACAAAATTAGCACATGCAAAAACAATTGAACAGAAAAAATACAAAATAAGTACGTGACTTCTGAACATGACAAAAATATTTTCCTTCCATGAAACATCTGTTTGCTAATCGCCAGTTATTTCATTTTAATTAAATTGATTAATGAGTATATACATATACACTACATTCAGATTCAGTTGGTGTGCTATACATTTTCTGCAAATCATTTTATTTCCATAACACAAACAAGCAGTATTATATTATACAACTACAACGATGAATGTTAATAAGTCTATAATATGACATCATATAGATAAGGTCAATAGGATATCACCAAACTTCTCCATCGTGCTCGATTCTCTGATATTTTCCGATCTTTTCTTTTCCACTAACTTTGTATTAGTTATCCTTCTCACCCACTTGTTCTCACATATTTACATAACCTTTTCATCTGGGTCACTGTCAGGCTACTATCACAAGTTCGTATATATTTGCTATAGGATGACACATATTATAATAATAATAATACCGGTACATGCACTTAATACTTTTCCCTTCGACTTTCATACAATCTTTCTATCTGCCATTACATTTTCAAAACTAATAAATATCTTGATTTTTTATTTACTTTGTATGTTTAGTCTACTATTTAGTTTTATAACCCTTCAAAACGTTTTACAGTTTTCAAAACAAAGGAATACTTTGAGTTTATGTTTTGTTTCGATCCACTTTTCAAACTCTCTAAATTTTTAAAACATTATCAAAACGAAATATATAATGTGCTAATATTTTCAGTTCATGTTTTGATTTGAATTCAGTTTGAAGACTCTTAAAACTTTCAGAATATTTTCATAATATTTTCAAAACAAACATAAACTTTAAACTTCCTCTTTACTCAAAGGAATACTGTATCAAAAAACTTAAAATGTGTGTGCTAGTGTGTATTACATATATACGTATTAATCTCCAATATTTTGAATGGTTTGCCAGAAATATATGATATAACTACAGTAGATGAATAATAAATAAACAACAAGAATTAGTATAATTATGAATGCAAACTTTACCACTTACCAGTCTTTTGATGTTCTTGCTGTTCGGCTTCAGCATCGGCTTCAGCATCGATGTCAACATTCCTCCCAGAAGAGCACTCCGGTTTTTCAGCCGACTTAGACATGAATTCTTAGTCAATAACATAAAATATTAGCGAGCGTTTTTTATATTAAACAAGCTACGTGATTTCTGAGTTGCGTAATGCCAGAATACGTCGTCTGATTGGTCAATTTGCTGACAGAGAGAGCGAGAGAGAGAGTGCATGCGAGCCAGCCATACATATATAACTATTAGAAATAGATTGGAAATAGACGCCAGTTAACAAATACAGCTGGCGGCACACATTTTGCCGTGGCGAATTACGCTCGCCACACTTACTCGCTGCGACTGTAGAGTTTGGCAGCGAGTTATAAAAACTAGATAAAGTCGTTATCGGAAAAACCTTTTTATTATTTAAGGTATGCTCCTATAAGTTATATATTATAGTTGCTCTCATCCAGGCGCACATTTTAATATCATTTTTATTCATTTCGGTGTTATATTTCATGTAGCTTTGCCTCTTTGAAATTACGCGAATTTGCATTGAAATCAATTGAAAGCAACGGTTCTTGCCCGCCAAAATAGGTTCCGAAACTAGTGCCATAATGTTTAAGTTCGTGTCAATCTAGTCCTAATCATTTAAACAAATTATATATCTATGGAGCCAGCCAGTGCACAGCTCATCTACTACCGTAGCGTTTGAGCGTAAATGCTGCACACGGTCACATCAACTGATACTCAATCAACTTCAGCACGATATTTAGATACAACACACGCTGCAATAGCCAGTGGCGCAACCAGGGGGAGGGGTGATTAGGAATGTCCGAACACCCCCCTGTAACTATGGGGCCCCTGGCTGCATACCCACTATTCACTACAGGTGCACTCCTCCACGGTCTATGGACTAAAAGAGCCCTCTCCCTCTCACAGTTGATCAATCAAAGGGCCCCCGCCTCACACCTTTCGAAGGGCCACCTCATAGTTGATAGCCATATACACTAACGAGAATATGTTTCTGGTACAAACATTTTTAGCCTATATATTTTATATAGTAAACTGTTTATTTTGAATTTACTATGGGTCCTCTGGCCTCATACACACAGTGCACTCTGCAGGTGCAGTGCACTCCTCCACGGTCTACGGCCTAAAAGGGCCCTCTCCCTCTCACAGCTGATCAATCGAAGGGCCCTCTCACAGATGACAGGAATATACACCGAGAAAAAAGTTTCTGGACTAGAATTTATTTTTTATCATAGACAAAATGACTATTTAGATATAATTCAGCATGTGTGATTGTTGTTATTTGACATGTATAGGTAGGCCTACATAGCTGTAAGAATTTATTTCTAGTTTAGGTACCTACTATATGTAAATCTATAAGAACAAAAAGATACTATCAAAACGATAAGACTGTAGCTAATATTTTTCGTTAGAACAAATGCAAGGTAACAAATTGGGGCCTTTACGCTGTGGACACCCCCTTAAAAAATCCTGGTTGCGCCAATGAATAGCAGCTGAGCGACTGAGCAATTTTGCAATTTTTACCTACTTCTTGTGGTGACAGATATTGATCAAACATATGTGCATAATCTACTTGCTATTATGCATTGATCCATGAGTAGTAGTAGTGAGGTTGTCTCTAGCCCATATGGTTTTCGTCTGTTTGCCTTGCTTTTGTATGTACTCTGCTGGGTCCAATTCCAAATATTTTTCTACAATTTATACTTCATTCTGTTCCTTCTGAGACCCTCTACACAGTAGTCAAATCAAGGGGGGTCAGATTGGAGCTATGCTATGGCCGCTAGAGCGGTCCAAAGTCGGACCAGGGTTCCATTTGGGTAATATGCGAAAATTTGCCTCCGGGTCGCTAGCTACCAGACGACGTGGTCTTTCAGAAAACCATTAATGTGGTCAATGGAGCTACTCAAGACGCACCTTGTGTATTAATCTCAGAT
>JAUYWV010007122.1:0-17392 GCA_032274565.1 Nematoplana nigrocapitula
TCGCCATTCCGCCATATTAAATCAGCTGATGTCGCTTCTAGATTAAAATAGCTGTGCCGCGGAATCCGATTTCTATGAGAAAGAGACAAAAGATGGAAAGTGGAATAACTGATAAGGAAAAAGTAACTGTTTGTGTAAATGAAGAAAAAGAAGAAATTAAAGAAATAGTAAACGAAAGAACATTTCAAGACCGGTAAGAGTTGATTTGCTCAAACCGTGTCACTAAAATTCCTTCTCAAATGCAGGGTTGTAGCATATCGGCCAAATCAACTTTCGCTTATCATTACTGCTCAACAGGAGCTCGAAATAAAAAACATTGGCAACATATTTGCAGGATTCAGATTACCGATTCTTTAATTAATATCGTGACAGAATGAATCATTGAAGGAAGAGAGAGAGAGAGCGAGGAAGACCGAGAAGAGTTTGGATGGATGATTTGAAGATGAAGATATTCCTTCAAGTGCACCCACGACCAGTCAAGTTAAGAAATCGATGCGACTGGTTCTCTATCCGGTCAAAAACTGGACTGAACTCTTTTCAGAATGTACTGCTACACCCCACCCCCCTATCACGTCATTACCGTCTGCACAAAATCGATAAACACAACGCAAGATTTGTGTTCTACATGCTACTTTAGTGTACGCATTGAGTGCATATTTTGCGTTGTTTTCTGTGTACTGTACACCGATTATGCCGCAGTCTGACATTATGGTGAGTGTTCAAATTCGATTAATTATTAGAGCCTTATACAGTACACACAGTACATGTATGTCCAACAGGTATTGGTGCTCTGTTTTCCACAATGTCTGATTCGTCCCCAGGCGCGTAACTAGCCATTGGGCAACCCGGGCAGTTGCCATAGATGCAGTAGCTATAGATTTTTTGGGAAAATTTAAAAATAAAACCTATTGTTTTTTAAAGTTGATAAAAAGGTAAATCTGGCTACCTTCATCCAAAGGATGTCAATGCATTAATCGACTGAGGATGCTGTGAACGTTCATTCCTTCTATGGCCAGGTCATGCCACAGTCCTACGTTTTTCATGCAGAACTTAAACTATGTAAATAAAGATGAAAGGAATGGTCGGTCTTCAGATATCAGTTTGGCAACCATTCTTCAGTATGCAGAGAAGGAGGCCATGTTTCCCAACGTAGTTATTACAATTGGGGCGTTCCTAACCATGGCAGTGGGCAGTGTAAGTTGTGAAAGGTATTTTTCTGCTCTTCGTAGATTAAAAACACGGCTCAGAACAACATGTGGACAAGAAAGGCTAAACGGACTCGCTCTGCTCGGTGTCTATGGAGACTTCGTGGACAGTTTCAAAGAATTTAATAGGACAGTTTTGCACAGATATGACGCTATGCGTAGCGAAATGCTATTCAAGTTTTAATCTACCGCGGATTTCTATGCACATACTTTTACTCCATGACTACATACCGCTTTGTTACACTTACCCTTTTAATTAGTTTTGTTTTATCTAGGGCATTATTTGTTACATTTTCGATTATTTTGATAAACAACTGACAGCTATATAGTGATGAAAACTGATGGTTTGATTTAGGTTGGCTTCTTGTGTGAAGTATGTAAATAAGGTATATGTAACGTACTGTATGTAATGTATTTGTGTAACAGGTATTTATGTAACATGTAACAACTGTTCTTTTCATTAAAATAAGTCGTTTTAAACCGTTTAAAAACACTCCTTTCATTAAAGACCCCAGACCCCACTGAGGGCTTCGCCCGGGTCATTTTAAATTCCTAGTTACGCCCCTGGTCCCAGCAGGGACGCATCCACTGAATTAAATTAAATGTCGACCTTATTCCGTCCAATCCTTACGTACACCATCTCATTGTATGGTCTATAAATAGTGTTCTGTCCATGAGGCGATGCTTTTATTGCGTCATTCCATTGTTCCTGCCCAGTAGTCCTCAAGTACTATTATTCTAACTTCTCTATAGGCATGTATCCATGCTTCAATTGCGACATTTTTCTATATTATGTCATCTCACAAGTCACGGCCATGCAGCATGTAGGAATATTTCTTTAGCACCTACTGTGCATACATGTCGGTTTTCGAATATTCCCTATATTGCTCACTTTAAATCCGCGTCCACATATTTGTCTTCTGCACTACGCATACATGTTATATAGATGATATTGTTGCTGATCGACCTCATGATATCGATTCATTTCTATATATTTTCTCACCCTGACCTCCATGCGTTTTGCGGTTGAATGGGTGACCCCTTTCCTGTATAGACCTTCTTGTGCATCATGTCACTTTTTCTGTTTAGAGAAAGCCGATACTCATTTTGGAATGCATGTATACTGTATATATCAATTTATTTTCAAATTCTATTTTTCGTGTAGAAAGAGGCGCTTTTTATATGCGATCCTTTTATTCGCCTTCCCTATCCAGGGGCATCGGAAGCTGTCGAAAGGGGGGAGGGCAAGATAGATGATTCCTTAAATTCCGAATTGCCAAAAATTGAATAATTTCCGAATATGTATAGATTTTCGAAGATCAATTTGATTAATCACTACTTTTTCGGTCGGTGACTGGCAGGGGGCGTTAGGTATTTATAGGAGTGTATTTAGAGGTAAGGTTAGAGGGATTGCGAAATACATAGTAGGGGGCACGGACAGCACTGCGGTCTGGAAAAAAGTAATTTATTTCATAGAAAAAATATGTAGTAAGAGTATAGGTAAGTGGTATAAGTGATTAAAAAAAGAATATTGACGTCATCGAGTGGTCGCCGATTTCTTCATGGGGTGTCTCCAACCTGCATCCTGATGCAAAGTTTCTTACTGGTACGCACTTTTAGACTCGGTTAGTGAAATTTTTCGAATGGTGCCAAACTTCCGACTCGTTCTGAAAAGTTGGGGCCGTCCCAACTCAAGCCTCTCTCCTCTTTTCTGTCGTCTCCCAATTGAAAAAGTTTGCCAGGCATTACGTACTAAAATTGTAATCTGAGTTTAACAGACATCAAACGATCGAATGTACATTTCATATAATTAAGATACAAAGAAAGGGGAGAAAAAGAGATGCACAAAAGTATTCCCCGCTTCTTTCTGAAAATCCAAAGATTTCGACTGAATAACACTTTATACTGACATTTGAGCTTTAATAAAAATTTTGTTGTGCACATAGACTAAAGATACACAGGAGAGAAATATTGTTTTCCTCTGCAGTTATCATTTTATTTAGCAGTCGCAAAACATATATATGGGCTCCTATTTTGGAATCTCTAGTAATATTCTTTGAGACAAGCGGCAGAAGGAAATCATTTTCGATACATATATACTGTATAGTTTCATCGAAGGAAAATCGCCGTCCTCCAACAGTAATCAATCAATAAATCGATGATTATTATTGATCTTATTTTGCTATGATGTGAGATTTTAGTATGTCACCATTTCGGAATTAAAGCAAAGGTTTTGGGGCGTAGTGTTAGTACTGTATAAGGGGGCAACTCCTTCTGGCATAATTGTAGAATAGATAGACCAAGCATGTGATTTTGCAATTATTGAGGTTATCAATTTTAGTGTGATGTTCGCAACAATTTCTATATGGGCGTTTTTTTGGGAGGATTCAGAACCCAAAGAAGAAAATGTGGGCACACTTGTCGGACATAATGTTATCTCCTCACCGACAAGTTTTTGTCATAGTACGATACATCTATGAGGTACTGCACGCAACGCTACACACAGTCTGTGTCGACTCACTGATAAGGGCAGTGCACAGGAGGGAAGGAGGTGCGCTATCTCTCCCATGCATGTCTGGCTTCTGGATGACCGCCTCCCCATGTTTGCACGAGGAGTGTGTGCTCCAATTGACTCGATATAGGTACTATATCTTCCTTCCACTTCTTCGCGCCAGCCACCGCACCTGCTTTCGAGTTGGCGATAACATCCTCGGTGTGCCCACGTGGAGCACTCGATCCTCAGCTCTCTGACTGTGTGTTGGTTTCAGTCGCCTCTTTCTTTGCCCAAGGCAAACAGACTTGTGACTGTTCGAGTGCCCGAGGTTAGTGCTCCTCTAGTCTACTTGCTGGCTGCACACACAGGCACCATGCACGCACGCGCAGACAGGAGTTAGTTCGGCAATTTGTACGGGCGCTAAGTCACGTGACTTCAGGGTAGATACATGCATCCCATCGTTCCCCTCCACCGGGTGTCTGTCTTCCTGGCATTACAGATAATAGTCTGGTGATTACAAGGCCAGCACAGTCCAAGACAACATCTTGCGAACACTTTGGTGGGCGTTGTCTTGGAAGATATTGTACATGTTCGTCCACCGTGAATTCTCTTCGTGGCTAGCACTTCACAGAAGCGTTTCTCGTCCAGATGAAATATCTTTTGTTTAGACTTTAGATCTTGAGTTCCCTTTCCTTTCCTTCTACGCCAATTTTAAAACTTGCGTGCTCTAGGTCGTCTGGAATTCCAGACAAGCGTGGAATCGCAGCAGTTCCCGTTTGCTTCCACATGTCTCCTCGTCATGGACAGGCATCAGGTTTGGGCACCTTCTGTGTAAGTGGTCCATATCGTCCTTTTTTTCTTGGCACCGGCGGCATGTGTCCCTCTCCGCTTTACCGATCTTATTCTGTAGATATCCAGTGGGCCAGCAGCACCTCTTCCTTCCTGGTCAAGGTTCTATCCTTCTCTCTGTTGGTGTTCCTCAGCTTCACGCATTCTTCCTTCTTCTGCTTGATGCCCCTTCACTGCTCTGAGTGGTAAGCTTCTATCTTGGTGCTTTCTTCCTCCATCATCTGCCAGGCGATCAACTCTTTCGTTCTCTGCGACGCCACAGTGTGCCGGCAACCACTGAAACCACACTCTTCTGCCACTGTGTGCCGGCAACCACTGAAACCACACTCTTCTGCCACTGTGCCGGCAACCACTGAATCCACACTCTTCTGCCACTGTGCCGGCAACCACTGAAACCACACTCTTCTGCCACAATGTGCCGGCAACCACTGAAACCACACTCTTCTGACAATTTCTTTTATTGCATCTAGTTTACTTAAAATTTCATTTCCCAGCTCTTCGTCTTGCTCTTGATGTCCTCTTTTCAGTTTTTCTATGCCCGCTTTGGATTCGGTGATAATGCGTGTAGTCCTCCAGTTGGTCTCCTTCTCGATTAGTTTACGGACTCTGTTCATTGCTATGAGCTCCGTTCTCATAATTGAGTAGACCCAATCACCTCTTTGGTCTCGTCTCCCGTCTTGAGCATGATACCGACCTCTCCTTTCCTTCCATCTTTTACTGATCCACCTGTCCATGCTTCAATTTCATACGGTACGGTTTCCAGAGCTTTTCTTCTCTTAACCTCTACATACTCGTCCTTTTTACATTCAACCATGAGCTCCGTTCTGAAGTCGTGTTGTCCTATAGGTCTTTCCAAGGTGGAACTGCTGGTATGATGAGTATTGGTTCCGTAGGGAATTATTCTATGCTCTCTCCTACATTCATTAGGCTGGGCCTTTTGTTTCCTTCGGGACCTATTGCTAATAATCTTCTTTACACATTCTCTTTAGTTACTAATTCCTGCAGTCCTCCTTCGCTGACCTCCTCCTCCTCCGCCACAGAAGGGCCTAACACCTTCAGCCGGGCAACTGTCAAATTGGGGCACCTCTTCAGTTTCTTCATTGCATCTTTGACAGAGGTCATCTTGCGTCTTTCCGATTTTATTCCTATACGTGTCCAGTGGGTACCAATGATCGGTCCTATACGTGTCCAGTGGGTACCAATGATCGGTCCTATACATGTCCAGTTGGTACCAATGATCCGTCCTATACGTGTCCAGTGGGTACCAATGATCGCTCCGATAATTTGAGCCAACATAACTTGTTCTGTTGTTAGTTGATTGTCCTTTACACATTTGAAGTTTCTCAGCATTATAATTTCTTCCTGGATCTTCTGCTTGATGGCTCCCTTCGCTGTTCTCAGAGGTGTGCCCTCCTCGTCTTGATTGTCTCATCTTCCTTCTAATTCGGCTAGCCGATCCTCTTCTTCACTTACTTCCATTTCCACCGAGCTCGTCATTTAATACCGAGGTTCAATTTTACATCTATCAAAGGTCGTTCAGATTTACCCTCCAACTGAAATTACATCCATCTCTTCACAGCTGCGCATTATATATCAAAGAGTTCGGTGGCATTTTAATAGTATATTTTACCGGAAGAAGTTGGACACCAGAGTTATATCTGTGCGCAGTCACCAATCTTGTTTGTTCATTGTTTTTCCTAAACGCCGAACACATATCAAATCTACCGCATATCAAATGCATTGATATTCGCCATAGTCCCCTTCTCCCGTCGGCAACTGATCTTCCAGCGTGTGGTTTCACTTTGTTATTCATTTAATTTGCTCTCGATTGTTACACCGACAATTTTCGCTTTTGACATTTCCTCTTTCTCCACTGACCACTTCTGTGACCTAATTCTCTGTTTGTTTCTACACAACATTACAGTATAAATAAAGATGATTATTTGAAACATAATCTGGAAAGTGCATGCTATCCAATCTCATACCGCTTCGGAACAAATTAATTTTAGTGCTATACCTCTGGTCGAGGGATAATATAACATTACTATATTTACATATTTTGTATACCATAATTTTCGTGCTCCTACAAAGCCTCTACTATTGATACGAGAAAACAAGACAAATCAAGAGAGTAGTGTGCCGGGTGAGGAAAGGCATGTCCAGCCTCCCATCTCTACAGTGATTGTCGCACCTTGTGGTGACGGTGTCATTGTCTCGAAGGAAGATGCCTCCTTCTCTCTCTCTCTCTCTGGGTGTTTCTTGCGGATGACTGCGACCTCGTGTGATTTTGAAGGACATCCCGATAAAGCTGGTCCTGATGCGTTGGTTGGTCGAAGAACGAGATAGGTCAGTTTTGATTGGTCTTTGAGATCCAGGAGAGCGTCGGTCACACTGCTTTGACGCTTCAGTTCAGGACGGAAGACTTCGATGTTCACGTTCCATTACAGCAGGCCCCCACAGAATTGAAAAAACTTTAGTCTTTTGCTTTGAAAGCGTCGAAAATTCTCATTATCATATAGCATCTTCATAACAATGCGGCGTCACGCCATTCTTGCAGGATGAAACAGTCGCGGTGCACCAACTAAGAACAGAGAAAACACCGATCGGACGAGCATATCTACACAGTATCGGAAAGGACCCGAGCGCGATGTGTCAGGAATGTGGTGAATCAGTAGAAGACCTCTGTCATCCTCTCCTAGATTTTCCAGCCTGGACTCTACCGCGGAGGACAATCTTCGGGCTAGATATCAGGCCAGAAATGATTGAAGACCATGGGAAGGTCATCCGGTTCCTGAAGCAAATTGGTCGCTTGTATAGCGACCGGTCGGGGTCCTTGCGACCCGGGTCCCAGAAATAGAAGAAGGATGAGATAATCACTGCAAATATGAGGCTGGAAATGCCTTCCTCACCCAGCCTACTCTTCCAATTCGTCTCCTTGTCACCGAGCGTTGAGGCACGCGCGGCGACCTACCATAGATCCCGCAAAGGAAGAAGTAGGCAAACGAGGCCCAGACTCTGCAGGAATTGGCGTTCACCTCTCATTAATGTTTAAAATACTCCGTGGCAATATGAAATGGGATATCTGTGCTGTTACCAGATCCATCCGCGTGGTCGGTTAGGAAGCACCTGCAGACATCATTCAGTATTACCTATTTGCCTATTGGGTCGTCTTGAATGCCCAAGACTGATTTAGTGACGTTGATGCCATCAATTCAGCGTATCACCAGTGTCTCAGTGACTTGTCCAAATATTTAGCGTCAAACATTGATTATGTTAAATATCTGATGTTTTCTCGTTTTTGGACACCAATTTTCTAAACTTTTTATGTACGAATACAAAGTACACGTACAGTATCTCCCTTTTGGGATGACCTTTAAAAAAATTAAAATTATTTGACGGTTTTGCAGATAAGGCGATTGTGGGAGTATTGATTATATCTATTTTTAGTGTACACGTCATTGGTCGATAATGCTAGCTGAGATGTGTTTAGAGTGCTTGCTTTGTCATTCGTTTGTCACAATACAATATTTGGTGTTCTTACAGCGATTATTCTTACACAAGAATCTAATCGCTGCACGGTAGCTACACGAAAGAAAATAAACACAACGAGCTTCTCTCTTACAAGAATAAACGAGGACTGATTAAGTCCAATAATGCGCCCTCGTCCCCTCCACCCCTGCTGCTCCAACAGACAGACATCTGATAGAGAGGCGAGGATGCTTCAATGCCTGATTGCTGGTTAGAATTCGAAACTTCATCAGAATTGATCGCTAAAGAGCGCCAACACTTTTAAACGAGGACGCAACTAAGTTTAGTAATTATCTAAAATCGAAATATTTCCGCTTCAATTTTTTTAAGATTTCTATTACCGAGAGTGCATCCAAACGAAGAAACCACACAAGAAAGTGGTCGCCTTAAAAGCAACTGCGCGTCAACATCTTGCGAACGAGACTGCGAAACCGTCGCACAGCGCACTGCCCCTCATCAAACAAAGGCTGCACAAATATCTGTGCCCGACTTCAAACAAACGATATGGGGAACCCCCCACCTGTTTAATTTTTTAGGGTATTTTTAGACACAGTTGAGCTTTAATAATAATAATCGAAGTGTGCACGTACTGTAGACTAAAGATACGCAGGAGGAATCTTTAGTAATTCTTTGACACAAAGAGGCAGAAGAAAATCGCTTTCGTTACATATACTGTAGTTTCATCCAAGGAAAATCAATAAATCGATGCTTATTATTGATCGTATTTTGTTATGATGTGAGACTTTAGTATGTCACCATTTCTGAGCTAAAGCGACGGTTTGGGGGCGTAGTGTTAGTATACGCGGGCAATTATCTAAAATAGAAATATTTCCGCATCAATTTTTTTAAGATTTATATTATCGAGTGTGCATCGAAACGAAAAAACGACACAACGCACTGTTCACCTTAAAAGCAACTGCGCGTCAACATCTTGCGATAGCGACTGCGAAACCGTCGCACAGCGCACTGTTCGTCATCAAACAAAAGCTGCACGAATGGCTGAAGCACGCGTCAATGAGAAAATCGACTTTGAACGACTTATCGACGTGAGGAACTTACAGACAGACAGAGCAGTACTAATTGTCACCGTTTATCGTGAAACTATGCGGTCATTATATAAATGAACAATGAGGCAATCCTTGTGATTACTTAACGCTCTCCTTGGCTGGTAAACTGCCGTATTGCCTATTTCAGATTATATGGTATACACTCTTTCATCGATCCATTTGCATAATTACCACGCAAATTTGTTGCATAGAGCGACGAAATATAGCAGCAAAATGTAGGCACTCAATTTCAGACATTCTCATGGCATCCGAATATTCTCCGCAATAATACCCTGCCAAACTTACTAAGCAATTTTCGTGCGTGTATCGACGATCCAGTTAGACATACTGAAGCTTTTATTGGGGAATAATTCTGTTGCAATTTTTGCCATGAACGATTCAGGCAACAAGTCACAATTATAGGATTGATTTTAAGACGAATATTTAGACAATTCTTTATATATTTTAGATGCGTCCTGTCATTATGGAGACACCGTAGTATTCATGTGACTTGTTTTCATTAAATTATCTTTTCCTAAGGTGTGACCTATCCAGTTCTTCTTCCGTTTCAATATAGTCAATATAGTAAATTATTGTCTTTGTTTTATCTCCTCCAATACATCTTCGTTGGTTTTGCGATCCCTGCTCCATGATATTCTCTGCATTCGTCTCCATATCCGCATTTTCGAATGCTTCTATATCTTTTTCTTATCACTTCCTTGGAGTGTCCCTGTTTCTGATCCATTTTAGGGCTACACTCGTACAATGCTCTACACAGTGCAAATTAAGCTATTTTCTGCAAGATTGAAAAATGGAACTTTTAATCTATGGAGTTAACATTTCATGACGTGGTAGTGTAGAGAGCCAAATTTATGAAAAGTTACCGAGATATGAAAATTTCTTTTCAACAGAATGCCATTTTTCTGCCGCCTATACCGGGCGGTGTCCCAAAAAATTGAAAGAAAGTAAACGCGTATATCTCCGGTTATACTACATCAAACTACAATAAATGTATTTCGTTGGGAAGAGGATATCTGTAAATGTTTGTTTAGATGATAATTGAAGTGATTTACATATAGAATGTCACCCGCTTTAATCGATTTAAATTAATTATCGCAATATTTCCTATAGTAAAATTTCAAATTTTAGAATAGTATAAAGCAGAACTAAATGCATCAAGTCCATTAAATTCAGATGTTTTGAACTATATGCCTTTAATCCATTAAATCATGCCTTTTGGAAGACGGTCATAGAATACCCGGACAGACTCACATCGAAATATTTTGGCAGTCTTCGAGAAGAGTTCCCTGAACTAAAATCAGGCGATAAGGGTAAACTTCCAGGTTTTTATTCAAGCTGTGATGAACGCTTCGACAGACTATAAGAGCATTGGCGCACTGACGGGCAGATTTAATGTTCGCGAACAAACTACCTTCGTTTTTTGTTCCGTGAGGTGGACCAGTGTAAGCAGTACGTTACGGTTATTCACGACTGAATTGGGTCGACCACTGCTTCCATTATTGCAACGGTCACGCGTCCCCTTCTCACGCAGTTTCTTAATCGTACGGTAAACGTCAACAGAAGTAACATCTGGACAAATTATATTGTTCACCCGTTTCCATCCGTTGAAGGCTCTCATCGTTGTAATTAGCGACTTCTGACACGAAAAATGAAATTCTACCGTCTTAAATGACTCTTCCCAGTTAAACTTCATTTGGTAATATTAAATGTTATGTATTTCATTCTTCTTTACATCATTATAAAATTTGAATTTGAATTTAAATCTATTAAAGCGGATGACATGTAAATCACGTCAATTATTATCAAAACAAAAATTCTCTTCCCAACGAAACACATTTCATGTAGTATAATCGGAGATATAAGCGTTCACTTTCTTTCTCTTTTTTGGGGGGACACCCTTTATATAGTAGAAAACGGATAGATATGCAAGGATTAGATTGGAAAAGATCTGGAAGGACGAGGAGGCTACAAAGATATTACTTGACAAAACCTTAACATTCCCAATTTCAGCCTATGCCAGTGAAGCCTGGACAGTCACCAAAAACAATAGAAAGAAAATTGATGCCCTCGAAAGTGAGCTCGACGAAATTCAACCCGGGCATCTCCCTTGAAGCAGAAATGTTAAAGAATCGCCTCAGCTACTTTGGCCACATCACCTGAAGAGATGGCACCAAATTGGAAAAGTGGGTTATGCTTGGTATGGTAGAAGGCCACAGGGATGCTGCGGTTGGACACTCTCTCGAGGGATAGTAGCAGAAAAATTGGAGACTTGGTGAGGGTGGCGGACGATAGAGCAGTCTGGAGACGTCTTGTTCATGTGGTCACCAGAAGTCGAACTCGACTTGACGGAACCGGATATAAAGACATCATTTTGATATTGATTTGATGTATAGTTATACCTAAAGATACATGTTTCATTCCACGGTTGCACCCAGAATTGTGTCGAGACGAGGGCCCGGTGTGCCCCCCCCCTCCCATGGTGCGCCCTTGTAAAGCTAATCATCAGGAAATTCATAACATATAGAAAATAATTAGCATAATTGTTTATATATTCATAGAATGTGAGAGAACGCAATCAGTTCATTGAGTTACAGTTAAGACTATGGACTCGATTTGCGGGTTCACTTCTGTCCGCCGAAGTCCAATTAAAATTGTTTCCTTTGTGAGTAGGTCATATATCTGGAAGTGCCCTTTGCGAGAATATACAGTATGTATACTGAACCAATCAGCGAAGTGATCAATATCGATCAATTGTGTCCTTCTTTCTGGGTGCGTTTTGTAGGTGCTGTTGTTGTTGTTGTTGTTGTTGTACAGCGGGTCTCGTCAGGGGGGCCGGGACTCCCTCAGATACGAGTCCACCGACACGGATTCCTCTGGGAGGCCGTGCCGGTAGATACATCTAACTTGGGCATACAAAGCATCTGAGAAGGGATGCTAAACCGTTTAATATCGCCCAGATGAGGCTGTGTGATTAACATGAAACAGAGGTATACACCAGCCCTCACCCAAGCGATACCCAAACTTCCTAGTCGAAGAGACGTATTATGTGAAATTAAAACTGAAAAAATCGACTTTGAACATAGAACCAAGGAACGGTGATGGGACGCTTTTGCAAGACAATGCATGCGCCTTGTCACACTGCAAAAGTATGTACAAATACTTTCTTCAGGAACATGCGTACATAGGATCCAGCCAAGTCAGACATCATTGGACAGAAAACCTAAATTTCGCACAGGAAATGGTGTTCCCTCACTGGAACCTTCTAGGAAATAGTTTCCAGCATATCAGATATCAGTTTTTGTTTTTTAATGAATTGGACAGGTGCTATCGGTAGGTTTGGTCGGTTTTTTAAAAGTTATCCTGTTGACTTATGTCCATTATTTACATTACAATGCCTGCTACGATTTTTTAACAGTTATAATTTTCGTTTGCGTTTGTATGTCATTTTGAATTACGATCTATGTCTATTAATCTAAATTATTTGTAATTTCAAATTCAGAAAGTATTTGTAAAGATGGAAAAATAAATAGAAGCGATGTCAGAATAATTATTTAGTATTATTGAATGAGCAAATTAAATGGACCAAGGTATAGTTAAAGAAAAAGCTGTCAATGGCGGATAGAACAATTTAATGATAGCAAAAGAATAATCTATTTTAGCCAAATATTGACTTTCTATTCATGGTAGCCAACCCCCGACACGTAGACGGTACTCAATGACTGACTGACGAGAGTCATCCCATAACGCAGTACCAGGACTTGAATTCCACCCTATAACTCACTCTTGGACAGATCACTGAGACACTGACGATAGACTGGGTTGATGCAATCGACATCATACAAGTAAACATGAAAATGTCACAAGGAGACAAATATATATAGAGAGAGTATACGCCGGGCAAGAAAAGGATTTGTGTGTTTTACAATGATTCTCTCGCCTTGTGGTGCCGGTGCGGTGTTTCTTGCAGTGATTATGGTGTCTGGTTGAACAGCGAAATTGATTACAATGCCTGTGGGTGGTTGAGGAAAGTGATGTGCAGCTCTCTCAGATCTGTGCCAGACCTGGAAAGCTTTGGTTGGTCTTGTAAGACGATGCCTTGCACTCATAGTTCAGACTCAAAGGCGTAAGGTCAGGTCTTATGTATCACAGACGACCACAGCTCACTCATTTGAGAAACCTTAGAGCTCTCTTGGTGTTGAAAGAGTCGAATATTTCCATCAGCACCCTCCTTCAAGACAATAATTCAGCGCACCGCACCGTCACCACAAAATGACAGAATCACTGCAGAGGTATAAGTAGGGCTGGGAGTGCCTTCCTCCCACGATTTGTCTCATTGTGACATTTTCTTGTTTCCTCGTATCAATAAGAGACTTCGACCGGAGCGAATTATCAGTCATATTGCAAAACATATTTGACGATAGTAAAAAATAAATATAGAGCGTTGAAAATAATTTGAAATTGTTTGCTGCCGGACACTATCACGCATATGGGAAGCTTGAAAGCGCAATCGTTATATAGAAATGCAATATGCTACATTATTTCTTCCCACTTTTTACCAGTCCATATACAGTATGTATATTGCTTTAAACGTTGGAGTTATAAATCACTTGTGAAGAAGTTTCCAGATTTTAATTATACGGAAAACGGTGTTTGGTAACCAATATTAAACCACTTTTAACTAGCGCGCCATTTAAATACACCGGTAGCAGAATTTTCGAAATAAATCGAAAACGCTTTTGCTTTTCACTGACGAGTATAGCGCTGTTATGACTTGGCAAGGTCATGTTTAAAAGCGGAAAGTTTGCATAATGCTTGTCACACTATTTGTGTTAACTGAACAGTATATATCTCGATTATTTACTCAATTTCTAAATATTAAACAAATGTGGGCGGAATGAAAGACTGGTTTGTATATACAGTAAATTGGTATATTGACAGTTTTGGGGTGAAATATTTACCCAGTGTTCTTCGGGGTGTGGGGGGTTTTTAAACTGTGTTGGTTTATAGTCAGCAAAGTTTTAGTTGGCAGTGGGCTTGTGTATTTATATGGATATATAGTAGGCAAAATGTACAAAACCATGCTCCGTTTGTTTCATGTCGAAAACTTCCAATGTGAGCGGATGATTGTTGTTTGAACAGGTGTGTTCTCTACAACGTTATCAATCGTCAATAGTTTACAATCAGATATAAACACAAAGTTTAAAAGAGTTCATTTAATCACTGCGTTCACTGTCGAGTCCGCGCTGTTTCTCTATAGCAAATAAGTCAGTCATCATCGTCTTCTTTCGACCTGTCCGTTGGCGTCATGTTCTCCCAAGCTGTACTACTGGTCATTTGCATTCTGTGGAACTCCGCAGTGACTCCGTGGATTTATCCTAACCAAGTAAAACGTGACTCCGGTATGTCTTCTGTAGGGTGCTATTGTACATACATACTGTATATGCTGTTGAGTTTGTTACCGCTGAATGGTATATAACACTGCAATGGATTCAAACTGCACCCAAATTTCGTTTTTCTGGGTATAGCAAATAATAAATACAAATTAATTTGCAATGAAAACTATAGCCAACGTTCAGTTCATAAAAATAACTTTTTATCAAAGGTGACCGACACTGTAAAACAAATGTAGGAGTATATGGTTGTTACAATTCTAGGTAGTGGGGACACGTCAACACTCCGAACTCTCGGAGAAAAGAGAGAGACAATAAACTGAGAAAACAGAGAGAGAAGAAACCAAGAAAAAAGAGAGAGCAGGGAGAAAGAGAGAGAAAAAGTAAAAGAAGAGAGAGGGGTGAGAAGATTACAAGAGAGAGAGAGAGACAAAAGGAAAAAAGAGAGAAAGAAATGTGAGAAAAGAAGAACATGAGAAAAGAGAGATAGAAGGAGAGGAGAGAGAAAAAAGTAAGAGAAAAAGAGAGAAGAAAAAAAAGTGAGAGAAAAGAGAAGAGAGGGGGAAATAAGAGGAGAGAAAAAGACAGGAAGAGAGATGAGAGGAGAAAAGAAGAAAGTGTGTGTGTGAGAGAGAGAGAGGAGTGTGTTGGAATATGAAGCGCCTTTATGGAATTTTTCACTAACGTCAGGGCAGTCCGATGCCATTAAATATATCGAGTGGAGAGTTTTCAAGATATTTGAAGGCATTCCAAATTTCGATCATAATTACAAACGTGTGAAAATGTATTGAAGAAACTCAAGACTAAATCACTGGAGGACAGATGAAATGATCTTTCAATGTAAGAAGAAATACCAGGCAATAGTGACGAACCCCATCTACAGGTTTCACTACCTGTTACCAAATACCTAGTCAAGACATTGTCCATCAAATGACGCTCGGAAGGACGAGAGGGTCGCGACTCCCGATTACGCTCACTGAGAGATTTAAGAGGTCATTCTTTCCGGTCGCAATCACTATGTTTGATCGACATTTGTAACCAAGAGCCATTATTCATACCTTTCTGAAATTATTAACGTTTGTCATTTTAGCGGTCCCTTTCGATTAATCTGTACTATGTCCGACTTTGTTGTTTGCCATTCATTAAACATTTTACTTACCTACTTACTTACTTACTAATAAGATATTTATGCTACGAGTAAAGTAGTATATAATGAGGACTTTTGATATTTTACAGAAATGGCATGCTTGACAAGATATCCACCAGCAGACCGGACCGGTTTCGGGGTTATTGCCAATCGTCGGTACTGAGTAGGATTCAACCAAATCCTGTCTGCTGGTGGATATCTTGTTGATTGAGCCATTTCTAGAAATACGTTATAATGTTTCACTTTTGAATAAACAGTTGTATTGCTATATTATGCAAATACTTCTAGAAAACATCGTTGATGTGTGTGTCTGTGTGTGTGTGCAGGGACTGCTCAGAAGAATTCGAAACGCTTACACTGATCTGTTCTCCCTATCAGCGCTGTTACACCTTTCATATAAAACCTGTATACTTTTTATGCTTCCCGCTCAGGCTGTATCGATGTGGACAAAACGTGGTGCGATATGAACCGGAAAATGTGCGCAAATCAGAACGTAAAGGTCAACTGTGCCCTTATGTGCGAGACGTGCGAAGTCCAGAAGATGTGCAAGGATTGGTGGGGAGACAAGTGCTCCGATCTGGACAAATGCAATTGGAACGATAGCAAGTTCATGTGCCGGAAAACGTGCGGTCTGTGCTAGCAGGCTTCGGGGAGGTGAGGTTCTTTCTGTCCTTTCTAGTATTCGAAATGACAATCAGGACACAGTATCATACAAAGCGATATGGTTATGCGCAATTTTTTAACTAAAAAGTGATCTTTGCTGAACGTGTGAGAAAGAGCGTACTATAAAATCAGATCAATTTTGCCATGTTGGTCTAACTCACTTCTACATAATTGGCGTGATCCGTCGTGAGATTACTTAAAACGCTACTGTACAGTACATATTCTTGTTTTTAACTATCATTTGTGAGAAAAATCAAATATGGTCACTGATAATGCGTTTACATATAGACCTGCTTTAATTTTTCAAGACATTCAAAGTTTACAACTTTAAAGCGTAAATTAATTCAGTTGAAACCGCTCTTTTATTGTGAATTACTAGAATTGACATATTCTCGTGCTTTCAATAAATATCAATTGTATTGAAAATATTTCTTGTTCATATGACGACAATGCATAACTAATCATAACAATGCATAACTATCATCATAATAAATTTAGTCTGAGAAACCAACTTACTAATACCGACAAGATTGCTCATCGTTCTGTTCAAGCAATGAGAATAAAGACTGTCTACAAGGAGAAGAAATGGATAGACGGAGTCAAGATGACGGAGCTGAATATGGAACAACGGAAGATCAGAAACTGGCGTGTTCGTGTAGCGGGGGTCACCAAGGGTCGTCCACAACCCGACGGAGACTGATGATGACAAGGAGAAGAAGTTGTATCGCTGAAAGATTTAAAGAGGACATCTCCACCATTTCTTTGCTGTCGTCTTGTTCAACGGCATGTACTGTAGATGCTATTCGACAAGTCAAGAACGACAGAAATATTGTACTTATCAGACTAGACAAAGGACGCGGCGTAGTGATCCTGGATGAAAACTGATTATGACAGTTTTGAATGGGGACCAATTTTCAGATGTTCATGGAAGCTCACCGGAAAAAAAAAACGCGCGCGAATTGAAAAGAATTGAAAAATTTGAAAATGGAAGATTTTAGTAAGTTAAGCAAGCCACAACTAATTGACCTCTTAAAAAAAGAGCGTGCTGG
>JAUYWV010007233.1:0-17386 GCA_032274565.1 Nematoplana nigrocapitula
AATAGTTCTGTAATTTTTATAGTCAGGTGTCAAATGTAATAGAATTTATTCTCCTATTGACACCTTGGCTCTTGGTTATTTTTGTTATATTTTTATTTTCTTAAGTGTGTACGCTTTGTTTGCTGGCCAAGGGCCTAAATACAATTATGATTATGATTATGGAGAGGTGGAGGTACTTAAAATTAGCCGTGAAATATACTCGTAAATTATAACTGCTCTTAATGTATATGAAACAGACATTCACTTGTAATTTACGAGCTCTTAAACCCATCTATTAAAACTACGTCACCGACTAAAGCTCTTATCTTATTGGTTCATTTTTGGGGAATTCCGTGGGGTTTACTGCTAGATTTAACTGCTCATAAATTCAGCCGCTCTTAAAATTAGCTGATAGTAAATTTAAGAGCTGCTACAGGAGTTTTATAAAACATAATTTATTTAAGAGCAGGTAAATAGCCGTTCTTGAAGGTTTATGAAACAGGCCACTGGTCTAGCAAGCACCGCTCAAGTTGGGCCGGGCCAAGCAGCTTTCGCCGCCACACTGAATTGACTGAATTGAGAGTCTTCTATCTATCTAACTGCCGTCCTCGTTTGGGGTTAGCAAGTGATGACCATTCCTGTAACCTTCTCCGCCATGCTTTCTTGTTCTGCGCCATCTCCTTGGGTTGTTAGTAACTGTCTCTCCATTCCTTGATGTTATCTTCCATGACTTTCAGTCAGATCCCCAGCACTCCCTCGCACAACATGACTAAGTACTGAAGCTTAATTTTTAACAACCCGTGCCATTAGCACTCTTCATTTGCATTTCGTCTAGTATCGACTCATTTGCCCGATGTTCCCCAAGACGCACCAAGCATTCTTCTCCAGCACCATATTTCCAGAGCCTTAATCCTGTTTTTTGTCCGACTTCTTGATCGTCCATCCTTTCACTCACTATAGGAAAACTGACCGCACTAATGATGTCTTTATAATCTTAACTTCCAAATTCTCCATATTCCGCATTTGACAACTTTTTCCTTGGCAAGGTCTATTTTCTTTGTGCGGTCTCCCGTCCGTGTCTTGTAGGACCCCAGAAATTTGATATCATCCACGTGTTCCCTTCCAATCGAGATGTTTGTCATCACGTTCTCTTTTCTGTTAACCACCAATTACTTTTGTTTTGAGATTGATCTTCGTGTTTGAAAACTCACTTCCTCTACAAGGTCGTCAAAGTATTTTTAGAGGCCTCTTTTGTTTGTTTGGTCTACAGTATATAAACAGTCTAAAATCCTGTTATTTTGTTTTCTATCAACGTTAAAGAATATGACGTAGTCTTTTTGTAGCAATATGATGTGTCTAATGGTTTTAATTTAACTGTTCTTTAGATTGCCATCTCCAAGAAGTGGGGCTTTACGAAGTTTGACAAGGAAGTATATGAAGACATGCGACGGGAAGGCACGCTACAACCAGATGGTGTCAACGTAAAATATATGCCTAACCATGGGCCGCTGAGCGCTTGGAAGGAAACCCAAACTATCATGGCTGGTTTATCATAATTATTGTGAAATATAGACTATTACATCTTGTGCTATTTCAAGTTATGGCTAATAAAAAGTGATGGATAAATTTGTTGCTTTTCTGTCTTGGTAACAACTATTTTGGGGTGGCGGCTGCAATTGTAAAGTTGGATAGGACTGGAGCGCTACGCGGCCCCGTAGGCTGCCGAGACTCTGGATGAATAGTATCACTAGCTCATTGTGTCGGTTGTTCCTCTTTTTCACTCCTTAATTATAGTTGGCCGGAAATGATTTTTCGATTGGTGATCTCTGTGAAGTCAATATGCCCATTTGATCCAAAACCCATTGGTTTGTACGTCCACAGTATATTCTTCAACATACAGCCGTGGCCATTTTTTTCAAACTTAATATTTCGTAGGATATCCTCTGGACGATGCAAGACGTTGGGGCATGCTCAGGCAGAGTTTCTGAACGTAATCAAGATTAATGACACTACACCAGGCGTAGATAATAGCATTGATGAGCTCATTCCTTGTTGGCACTTGCTGACGAATGACTTCCAATATTTCACCAGGAGGTTTTCTATTGGGTTTGCATCGGGACTCTGTCTAGGCCAGTCTTCTATCCATTGTATGCCAATGTCTGGGAACCACTTTTGATCGATGACATGGTGCATTCTCATCCTGGAAAATCGAATTTCTACCTGGATGCAGATCACGACTGGTCCATTCAATTCTCTGTTGAGGACTTCCAGGTACAAGACACTGTTCATCTTTGCATTGCGTTCGAGAATGTGAAATCGCCCAAGCCCGTTGTAGGAAAAGCAACCCCAATTCATCACAGAAACGGTGCTTCACTGTTGGTAGAAGGCATTCAGAATTAAATCGTTCTCCCTTTCGACGCCTGCAGGCGATGGAACCACGATTTCCAAAAATGTCGAAGGATGATTCATCTGAGTAGATAACCCGTTCCCAGTATGCTCGTGGTTTACCAATATAACGTCGTGCAAATTGGAGTCGTCTATGTCTTTGAAATACACTAAGAAGAGTTTTTTTGCAGGTTTTCTTGCTCTAAGACCAGCAGTAAGAAGTCAGCGGCGAATTGTCCTGTCACTGACTGTCTCACACTCAACACCCAAGGAACGTCGAATACTTGATGAAGATTCAAAGCGATTTCTCAATGATTGCTGAACAATTCGCCGATCTAGACGTTCATCAGTAACACGCAGTCTTCCTGTTCGTTTTGCTGGTGAACCAAATCCAGCATTGTTGCGATTCCACTGTTGCTTCACATCACTAACAGTCGATAAAGGCCATAAACAACAAGAATTCTTGGAATACAGAGAAATATTGGAATTTCACTGAATTTCTATTTTCTCTTTGTGAATAAATAGCACTTTTTATTAATAAATGTGTTTAACTAATTAGATTAACGCCTTAAAATAACTGATTTCACTTAGAAATAAGTTTAAAAAACAAAAAAACGATTTTTTATCTTGTCCGAATACTTTTCGCTATTATATTTAACAATTTAATATATAAAAATGATTAGTAATCAGATACATTTTCTTAAAATGTTGACAATTGATAATAAGTACATATATTAGAAATATGTACATATTAGTACATACTGATCATGATAAGCAGAATTTTAGTCTATTTTTGTAAAGGAGGTTCATATTTATGTCATATGGCATTTATTTTTTCTACTACTTTTCTTTCAGATTCCTATATAAATCTGTATTTAATGCCATGAAATTGTCCTTCGATGATTGTTTTTATTAAGTTATTTTTTCTTAAGATGTGACATTGTTCTTTTTTGTTTCAATAGCCGTATATTATTTATTATACCAAACAGTCTAGTATAATAGCCATATATTTCTTCTTGTAATATCGAATAGGTAGTGTAATATACACTATCTATACTATAGTTAAAATCAATTAGTTTTAACAAAGCAAAGATTCCAAAATTTTATAGTATTGCTGGGAATATGTCCAGAACTGAAATAAATTTATTCTAGAACTAGAAAGGTTTTAGATATATATTTCAGCCTTTTATTATTATTATTAGCTATTTATATGAATTATAATGCACATATGATATATATTATGGGAGAATTACCAAATAAAAATAGTGTTTATAATATAAAAGTTCAGTGTGACAAAATCAAATAATAATCAATAAGAACCTGGTGTAGTGGTGTGTACTTGTGTGTGACAAAGCTATTAAAATAAAACCTTTTGGGGACACTGCATTCTGCAAACACAGCACTTAACAGTTTATTTCACAGGGGCTGCAGAATAGGAGGGGCTAGGGGTGCTTTGGGGCCCCCTTGGCCCAGAAAAATTGGAAGGCACAAAAATAACATATTTCTATTAAATTTGTTCAGGGTATTATTTGAGGATATATGGTGCTAGATTGTATGGTGCAAGGGTGCAAAGATTTTAAAAACTGTTCAGCACCCTCAGAAAAATATTGCTCCACTGCTCCTGTTTAACTGCTAAATTGCATAATAATTGGTCAATTTCAATATAGGTACAAATTTCAGGAGTGGAAATTCTATTTTCTTACTATATATGAGGATGTAGCAGAGTTTCCAGTTAATACTCAATGTCAATGAGTTACAGTTATTATATTATACTACTTATTTATTATTAAGGCAGTGGATATAGTTCTGGTTACTGGAATCCTGTATCGCAGGAATAAAGTTCCAGACCTCATAGAGTAGAAATACACAGAGTTCCGTCTTTCAAAATCAAAATGACTAGAATCCTGTGTCGCGTGGGTAAAGTTCTGGACCTCCCATATGCTTAGAGTAGAAATACACAGAGTTCCGTCTCTAAAAATCTAAATGACTGGAATCCTGTGTCATGGGGTTGAAGTTTCGGATAACTAGTGAACACATATTTTCTGTATAGTTCACTATCCAGTAAGCAATCATCATTAGTATTATAAAGAAGGTGTGGTAATACATTCGTTTTCTTTCCAGAAGATGAGCTTAACATTGCTAATCATACTACCATTATTTTATACTGTTACATGTATACTGTTTTATCATATTTGCAGTTGGATTTTAATGATAAAAAATATAAAAATTTCTGGGCATTGTTAACTTAATTAATATATAGTAAAATTCAAATTATTGGTCTCTAGCTTAGGTCAATTTTGCAGTTAGATTTTAATCTATTTTTAATGATAATAATAAAGAATTTTCTGGGCATTGTTAACTTAAGTGATATACAGTAAAATTCAAATTATTGATGTCTCTAGTAGTTTAGGTCAATGTTTGTTCATTTTCATCCTATAGTAGTATATTTGTCAAATTTTAGTAACAATAAGAAGTACTATTATTTTACTATTTAGCATCACCCACAAGTGGTGGAAATCTAGCTTGCTTATCAACGTGTGGGCCTGGACTCCAGACCAGTTACGCATCTCCGGGCCATCATGCACACTTTTCCTAACAAAGTCACATTGTTGATTGTGACATCGCAGTGACCATACAGGAGGTCCGGAACTTTAACCCCGCGACACAGGATTCTGGTCATTTTGATTTTGAGAGATGGAACTCTATGTATTTCTACTCTATGCATACGGGAGGTCCGGAACTTTAACTCCTTGACACTGGATTCCAGTCATTTTGATTTTGAGAGATGGAACTCTGTGTATTTCTACTCTATGCGTATGGGAGGTCCGGGAACTTTATCCCCACAATACAGGATTCTAGTGACCAGAACTGTATCCACTGCCTAATTTTAAACTAAAGTAACAAATATTTAGAGATTTAAATTTTTACTTTTTAATGCTATAGAAATCAATACAACTCTTCATTCATTCCCAGTAATAGTATATACCAATATACCGTCTACCACAAGCTGTGCATTGAATGAGCTGCAGGACCTCTCAGTTGCCCTCCTGATAATCCCTGCCACTACTCTGTGATGCAAGCAGGACCCTCATTCTTCATGCTTTCCTCCACTGATGATCCATCTTGACCTCTTATTTTGCCCAGATGCTCCTTTCTGCCATTTTCCTGACTCTCTTCAGGCCCCTCTTTCTTATCTACCCCCTGCCAGCTTGTCATATATTTTCACTCTAGATCCAGCAATACCATGTCATGGCTCTCATGCTTCAAAATCCTTTCAGTCTCCCATATTCTCTACCAGTCTTATTCTACCCTCCTCACTTAGTTCTTATTTTGGGTCTCCTTCCTGTTCTTGCTTTCTTGTAGGTTATAATTGCTCTCCTCTTCACCTCACCTTTGACCAATGTCACTCCCACACTCCAGGTGCACAACCTCTACTAGTGTTGAGTTGACCTACCCAGTTAGTTTCTTAAGTACTTTCTACGATTTCTTCCATCGATGGTGCAGTGTTTAAAATAGGCATTTGATTAGACATTTGAAATTCACTAAAATATCACTTTTACACACTGTGCAATATTGACCTCGGTTCAGCTCTAACATGGGACTGTACTGTTCATTACAGACACTGCAGAAGACAACCGCCCATCTTCCACGATGGCGAGGAATATATCCCTGATCGGCCGGTCCCTTGGGGTGATCTGCTCCAGTCTGAATAATTCGCATCAGGTGGTCAGTGGGAGTGATCTCATGGCGGCATTTCAGTCTGCAAATGAGGTGCTCTATTGGAATTTAAATTTGAGTGAAGCGGTCCACTTTTGCCACCTGGTTGGACACATTCAGCCCTACGTTCTGCTCATTGGCGGTCCGGACATTCACTTGGAAGCTATCAAATTGGCCTGGAGCAAACGACTGTTGAAATCACCAAAAGGATATTCTATTGAAAATGTTGGTAAGGACAAATTTTGTTCTATTTTGTTTTATTTTTAACAAAACCACATAACGGGGAAAGATAATTTAGACTTATTGCTCAAAGTTCACCGGCTCCCGTACTGATGTGAAGCCGGCCATCTGCTGCAAAAAAGAACCTCTCAAAATACCTCCCCCTATACACCTCAACACACTTTTCCTTTTCGCGAATCTTTGATCTTTGGGAGCGGTCAGAGCTGGTAGTGAAATGGAATGCTTATCCTCCCATATAGTCTCTCACCCTCATACTATCGCCTTTTCACTCCAACTAATGGAGTGTGTATGTCCGTTTCCTTCAAATAACAATGATACAGAAAGAGAGGTGTAGAAGGCGAATGAAAGAAACGGTAGTGGTATGACACTATCGATATTATTGTGTTTGAAAAATAGTATGTTTTAATCTTTTCAAGTGACAGGCGTCAACAACGAACAATGAGTTTGCGTGCAGTAAAAATCCAGATAATCGTCACCACCAGACAAAAATCGAAGCTTCTCTGGGTTTTTGCGAAACTGAAATTGAATTTTTTTATCCTATTTCGTTCCCATTTAGGATGTAGTTGACTTTGTTCTTTCAGGCGTTGTCACTGTTGTCCGCAATGTTTTACGAAGGAAGGCAAGTTTGTTGACAATTATCGTGAGCAGTAACTGTTAGGCGAAACATAGAAACACGGTAGAATTACCTAATTAAATCTCTGGATTTTTTCACCCTTTTATAATTAACATCGTCATATTGGCTCATAGCTCAGTTCGCACGAACCACCACTTTTCGAATCCTTCCAACGGTTCTTACAGTGTAATTTATCTGTTCTGGTATTCCAACATTCTAATCCTATTTGCGAGACAGTTCTGTTTGAGACCCACTCCGGGATTAGTTATAATATCAGTGTTGGTGCATTAGATACTGTTAGCGCTATAAGCAAAGTTTATATAAACCTATCGTTGTTTATCATGGCTGCACTTCGGTGTACTGTATACATAGATGAAGAAAGATTTGGCGGTTTGTTTCGCCGAATATTTTCGACAAAACTATTATCACCCATCGGGTAACTTTAATCGCAAAAATACATCGCTCTGCTAGTATATGTATATGTGCGTAGTATGCACATAAATAGTAAATAAATAAAATAGGGCCCAATATTGCATTCTGTGTTACACCCAGATATTCCGTTCGCCGTTAATGAAAGTTATTTTCCAGTGGAAAAACAGTTATCACTGAGGTCACGACCGTGGGTATCGCCAGTTTCAGTGCTTATAGGCTCATCTAACAGGTGGTTCAGTTAATGAGGTTGTGTTGTTGAACTGCAATTCCCGGTCGAGAGGACAGACCAGCGCCCCGACCTCCTGGAGGAAAGAGACACTTGAAAAAAGAGAGGGGAGGAGATACAAAGGAGATTAAATAAACGTATATCCTGCCTGTTAAGCACTCTGATCTGAACTACAACTTTCCACCTCATCGCGTTAGAGAGAGAAAAACGGTTGATGTATCCGGCTTTTCATATTACTCTCTAAGACTGGTTTGTGCCCCGAATCACAAGCTTCGAGTTTCCCAAAGTACGGCCGAGTGTCGAGTCTTGCGTATCTTCCAACCAGGATTCCCTAAGGTTGAGACCTAATCGAATGTGGGCTAGATATATACAGTATTATGTGATTGTATTACAAAGCACGTGTATTACATTGATAGTTTCCATTTTGCCTGTAGTAACTGAGCAAAACTTCCATGAAAACAACTGCTAACAGTGATTAAGATTCAGATTTATCGTCTAAGTTGTGTTAAATGATTTCAGTTTAGATGCTCAATCGTCAGTCGTCGCAAGAACAAGGCGGTATGGTATGGGTCGTGATTTTTGTCTCGCGTACCCTTGTGTCTCTCTAGACGTCCGGCTTTTGTTTGGAGGCGTTAAGTGAAGCTGAGGATTGGTTGTTAGCCGTCTGAAGTGTAGCGGAGTCTGTGGGAGGCCCTCCTGTTTGCTGCCTGCCTGCGTGAAACAGCACCTACGGGGTGTTCAACCAAGGCGATATTAATTATCCATTTTTAGGTTAATTGACTAACTATTTTTTTAGATGTGTCTGTCCGTCACGCTTATATTTAGAGTCGCTTTTGTCAGGATTGGTGATAATTGTTTCAGAATGACGCGGTCTTATGGATAAGGCGTCTGCCTCCTAATTAGTAGATTGTGGGTTCGAGACCCCCCCCCCTTCGTGAGTTAATTATCTATTTTGAGTAGAATATCAATTTGTGATCCTTTTTCTTTCAACCGATAATGTAAACCTAGAAAGTTGATGCGAAAATCTTTTTTAGACAATTAGTATACTTTGATTTGTCCTTATTTATTATTTTATTTTATCAATATCATACTTGCACGCAGCAAGACTGGAAGCAGTTTAGATTGGTTTTAGTTGAAACTTGGTGTGAACATGGAGGCAGATATTGAAGCATCCTCACATCTCTATAAGAAGGTTTGTCTGTCGAGATGAAGGGAAGGAGGTGACGAGGAGGCATGCTACTGTAGCGGACTTTAACAGAAGAACGAAGTTCGTAAATGAACTCTACGAGTATGAATAGAATTGAAATATTGGGGAAGGTAACAATGGAAGCAACATAGACAGAGCGTGCTGGTAAGTTGCCGGATTATTCGAGTTGTGCCTAGAAATGCCGCCACACACAACTGCAACTCTCTGGCCTGATGCAGGCAGCCTAGTCTGCGCCATAACTGATGAGCCCTCCTTGTAATTAAATCTGGGGAAATATAACCAACAAATTTAGTTGAAGATTAGATGAAAGATGAGCCTTATTTCAGGCGGGAGGCCTGAAATTTAGGAAAGATGTAGATCAGCTGGATGTCTCATTTTTTCTCGAAATATGGGACTCTTTTTTCCTTTATAGTTTGTGGATTATGATGACAACCTTGCGGTTGAGTTGGTCTGTGTTTTTTGGAGGGATGTGGGGATGTATGAAATATTTGACAAGCGCAAATATCCACAAAAGAAAAATAAATCCAGTACACCCCTCCGTATGAGATCACCTTTGCTTCACTCAAGTAATTCATCTACTCTATTGCCTACGTGTACTTATTACACTGATGCAATCGTTGAGGAGGTTGTTGTTGTAATTCTTGGGGAAGGGCATGTGTGTCAACGCCCCGATCTCTCGGAAAAGAGAAAAGACATACGGGAAGAGAAAGAAAAGAGGATAGATAGGAAATAAAGAGATAAAGAAAAAAATAAGAGAAAAACCTTATGAGGTCCCAGGGAATGCAGAACTTTGCCTGCCGGAACAGGACACCCCCGCCACGGGGCTCTTTGAGATGGTCGAACTTTGGCCGGATTTCCTTTGCTGCACATTCACTCTCCCTCCGGCTGACCTGAACTCGCAAACGAAAGTAATGGAATACCCAAAGCTATATTGACGACTTAGGGCATTTTATTCCATACATGCATGATATACGGAAGGCGGGTGTCCAAATCTACAACAAGGGCACCCCCCTTTCCACCTATTCATGAAAGTGTTATCATTGCCTGATAAAAATAATAACATGTATAATACCGGAAATGCGTACTGATGATTTTTTGGTTTCCTCCGTCTATACCAAGCAAATAAATTATGAATTGTACATACTGTACTTGGAGAATGAAAATCGTGAAAACAGTGAATCATACGAAACAGTCGTTACTTTGTTTTCGATGAAAGACACGTCAAATAATCCCTATAGGTAACAAGGAAGAAGGCTGTATGTGTGAATTAGTCATTAGCAAAAAACTTTCAAGTTATACATTTATCAGTTTGAGCAGTTCAGTCGGTTTCATATACTCATACTCTATTTTGATTGGCTCATTCATGCCTCTTGTCTGGAAGACGTCAGAAAGATTCTGAATATATTAGAACAAAATTATCCTCTTACACAGTCATCAAATGATGTTCGAGTTTTAGATTTTTAGAAATCTCTTGATGTCCTGATTATGAAAATCTGGAATCGTATTTGAAGGTCTCCATCCTTGGGCAACCTCGGAAAAATAGGCGAGACAACGAAAACAATAATTTGCAATATCTGTTTTTGGCCAAGTAAATTTAACCAAAATTATCTATATTTTTGGTCTAAACATTGTCATTAAATTAACACCTTTCATTATACTAGAAACGAAATTAACTCCATTAGTTATAAGTTACAGTAACAACTTATTTTCGTCCGAACGTGTATAGTATGTTGTAATTTTATCTTAATTTAATTATTTTTTGTCCTGTAGAGAAACTTATTTTTCTCTGTTAATCATTTTGGTCACGTGGGTTTGGCTAACTGACAGCAGTCAGCTGATTCAGTTGTTGCATATTTCGATCAATTGATTATAGTAGAAATGGTTCGCCATCGGTCGTTTTGGCGTATTCGTCTGGCATTGGGAGGTTGAATGCATTATTTGATACTGACACCTAATGTATACCCTAATTCCCATGTGTTCTACTATGAATTATTTTTTTGTCACGTGCTTCCAGCTATGTATTTAAAAAATACGACAAATTCGAGATAAGATTCTTTTTCGCGAATATCCACATAGTGTGCAAGTAATCTACTTTCAGGGACAGCACATCAGCAGTGAGTTGCAAACCCTTCGTGTTAATTATCTCACATATAAGTTATTCATATTAGTCTATGCGATTTGGAACAATATAGAAAGCAGAATCCTTCTTACGGATCTACATAATGTGTCACAGAATAGAGTTTTTAACAGAGGAAGTAAAAATTTCACTGATGTTTACGTGTGCCTGTCTTCACCGCCAAGAAAAATCGAATTTAGTTCGGTGGTTTTTGTAAAGCCGAAATTGAAAAATTGATCCTGTTTCACCGCCTTTCCGATAAAGGCTGTATAGTTGACTTTGTTCTCGCTGGTTGATGAGAGATACCGCGTCGTTCGTTGGCTGATTTTTTTGGCCAGAATTTTATACGAAGTTTTATGAAGAAAGGCAAGTTGGATGACTACAGCTTGATAGGGGTTTATATTAGCTAATGAAATCCTGTTATTTTCACCCATTCGTTAACATCCTCATACTGACTCCTAGCTCAGTTCACACGAACCCACTATAGCACTCCTTCCATCGGTTGTTACAGTGTAACTTACCTGTTCTGTTACGAGCATTCCAATCCCGTTTGAGATGCACTTCGATATATACCAGTGTTGTTGCGATATGTATACTGTTATAGCGCTAACCAAAGTTGTTATAACCCTCTTCTTGTATTTCTATCTTGGCTGTCTTGGCAGTCTTGGCAGTGGCGTCACTAACTACTCGTCTGGACCCCTTACGCAGAATCCTGACTGGTGCCGGCCCAGTGCACACAATAAGAAATCTACTAAAATAATCTTAAAATGTATTTTCGGAATTATTTCGGTAATTACATGGCTGACTATACTAATTTTATAGGAAAACCATTATTGCAGTCATTTGAATAACACCAAGTGATTTTGTTGGAATTATAAGGCAAAATATCCAGAAAACAACATCCCTTAAAGCTTAACGTCAAGAAAGTTTACAATCTGTGAGACTGAATGGTCTCGCTATTCTTTCTGCACAATCTCTAAATACTGATCAATTTGTGGACGAATTTGATAAATAATAAATCTAGAGATAGATGCAAATGCCTTTAACCCTAGGCGAGGGGGCTGGCTGTGGATCCCAAATTATCCGGCCCAACTCTAGTACACGACTAGTTTCGTCCTGATTGGGACTCGCCAGGTGTACGCAAGAGAAAGCGAACCCAGCTTGACCAGTACTTAATAGCAAGCCAAGTCAGGAGCTCCGGATAATGATGTCACCACAGCGGCGAACTTGTTTTAGTTCGCCTAATACTTATTTGCAAATCTTTTGAATTTACGCTGTTATGAAATAATTGTTTCCAATTTTCGCCTGCTTTATCATCTGGTATTTAGAAAGCAGAGAATCGAACGGAGTGAAGAAAATGGATGCCATAAAACGTGAATCTGCTTGACAAAGCAGAACACTCAATAGATAGAAAAATAAGCACATTGCGATGTTTTGTCTACCAAACAAACTCTCCCAAAACAACAGAAGTTACAATTTTTGACACGCGTGTCTACTCTCTATAATATATTCTGACCTCTTTAACTAAAACTGAAATCTAAGAGGGGTAATGCACTGCAGAAATTCAGTACTACATTATGCAATAACTGACCTGGAAAACGCAAATGTGCATTTTAAATAGTTCAGCCATTAGAATCCAAGCACCAAGTTAAATAGGTCAACCAAATGCATTTAAATGCGTGCAATCTAGTTCAACCAAATATGCAATAACGTTAAGTATAAGTTAAGTATACCTGCATCGTACTCAAAGGCCTGTGTCCATCAGACGCGACGCAAAACGTTCAGTACATGTTGTTTAATGCGACTATGACCACCAAACACGACACGCCGAAAGTGAAGTTGAATATGTTTTACTTTCCTGCAACGCTGGGCGACGGAAATCAGTATCAGTTAGAAGAGGAGGTGATTCTGATTGGTTGAAGACATAGTGGGTGGTACATGCACAATACACCGGCGTCCCGCTTGGTGGGCAGGCCTTCGCGTCACGTCCCGCTTGGTGGGAATAGCCCTTGAGTCGTATTGAACTGAACTGAGTCTCACATAGAGGAGACAGAAAAGAGCCAATACGCTATATCGATGTTCAGAGACGGCGACCGTTGTTAAATCAGCGCTGAAAGAAAGTACGGGTTTCTCTGTTTGAAGACATCACAGGGAAACAAAATTGTGGTAAAATAAATAAAAACATGAGTTGGAAAAGCATTTTTTACATTTTCGGATATTGCCTATCTGTATATGTTGTTAGTAAGAGTGTTAGTTTCTTCTCAGTTCGAGTTGCTTCGTATTATGTGGACATTATTGAACTCAGAATGGCTGTTAACACAAAGAATTTGCTCATCTATACATCAACCCACTTTCGTGGAAGATTGTTTTACGAAGCAAGCACGAGGGAGGCAGTTAAACTATAGTTAACTAAACCCTTACTAACGTTTTTTCTGTAATATTACATTTTTAGAAAAAGTAAACAAGGTTAAATCTAGTCACATAACTGTTATAAGAGTCCTATTGATCCCATAATGCGAGCCTCTCAAATGGGGTTTGCAAAGAGACAGTATATAGACCGGCTAAACATTCCTCACTCTCACCACCTGAGTCGATAGTCGAGATCGTCCTTCCAGTTATCAATGCGTCCTCTGGTGTGTAGGATGTGGGTCAGTTTCTGGATCTTGTTCTGGTAGTCCACCGCGCTCAGGCTCCTTTTGCAACTGTTCAAATTGACCGCCAACTGCGGATAGACAATCGGTGCAGCTGAAATACACACACCGAAGGAGATTGTTAAAGAACTCAATCAGCACCAATAGAAAATGCCAGTCAGGGGCCAATTTCATAAAACTCTGTAACTGTTAGCTGTAACTTTACAGCGGTAAATCTAAAAGATTGAATTTCATAAAAACACCGTAACAGGTAACTGATAATTAAGACTGATAAATTTGAGGTAAAATGGTACCGCTGAAAATAGCAGGGTAGATTCAGCCGGTAGCCAATGAGAAGGCTCAAAGTATTTAGGCTAGCATCGGACTGTTGACATATAATAATAATTATATTGTTCAGGCGCGGATACAGAATTTCACAGAAAGAAAGATAACAATATACCCCGTTTTGCCGCGCCCTATAGTATCCCATATTGGCCGCCCCCATAAAAACTTCCATGCGCGAATACTGGTATTATAACTGCCCACAGCCTATCAAATTTATCTAGCACCCTCAATGAGTGACACCTATTGACCCTAAGGACTACGCTTGATTTAACAGCAACAATGGTGGGATGACTCTTGATCTACTTACAGTTATGAGCTACCAGCCTCAGATTATCAGTGACATCACTATTTTTACAGCGTAAATGACAACCGGTAACTGTAAAAATACAGCTACCAGTTACAGTGTTTTATGAAATTGACCGAAGGTGTAGAGGGGAGACGGCGGTTTCCATGTGACGTTTGCCTGCTTATGCCGCACTACTGTCTTATTTGGTGACCTACTTATGACGTCACTATTTAGGAATATATTTTTAGTATTACAAATTCTATGACCAGTGAACAACTTTTGCAATGATTTACTATGAAGTGAGGTACAGCCCATTTTGAAAATAATGATACTTACAGAATGGCAAATTTTCCATCTGCAGTCTCCTGAACAGCTGGGCTGGTGTTGCATGATGATTAGAAGATATCAAAATGACAATCCAAGATTCAATAGTAATACAGTCGCTGGTGACGAGACATAGGTCTACTGATATGACCCAGAAAGAAAACAGTAGTTTCTCAGTGGAAAGCACAGGACTAACCATCTCCTCCCCCTAAAGAGTGTTCATATTCAAGATACCTGTGCTACTCATCAAGGTCACCTCATCACTATGCCAATGGACACACCAAGTGTCAAAGGTCCTAACATCAACAACCAAATACATAGTTCCCATTCCTAGTAATCTTGATTATGACAATGCACCAGCTAATTGAGCTCAAGCAACCATAGACTGACCCGAAGACCACAAAGTTGAGTTGATGACTAACCCTTCTTATAGTCCTGACCTAGCACTATGCGATTTTAAAATTTTGTCTCAGGTCAATAAAGGTCTTAGGGGATTCTTAATAATGATAATAAAGAGACACTGGCTGCATTCACCAGATAATTGTACTTGATTTCAACTAAAGACTGAGCCATTTCATTCACCAAATGATTTTAGCACATGCAACAGTGCATAGATAGCAATGGGCAGTACTTTGAGAAGTGGTAATGTTGTTGGAAGAGCATTTCCATGGATATACAGTATAAACAATACTCCTTAATTTTTTCAATGAACTGTTAATTTTGTGTATTTTTTCATTTTTGTGCCCATTTTACTCCATTTTAGAAAACTTATAATACACAATATGAAATAATCATTTAAATGCCAATCCTATATAATTAGTGACAGAAATAATAAATATATATGTGGAAATTTTAAAAACCTTTGATAGAATTATGTAAGTATAAATATAATTACTTAATAGTGAAATATACATGTAAATTATAATTATATTTCTAAGGGACAATGATAAAATTTAATGTAATATATTTCTATGCTATATTTGAATATTAATATATTTGTATTACATGTGTTTATTACCCAAATTGAATGATCAAAATGATTAGCCAAAATTTAATTGATATGAAACCATAAATAATGTATGATGTATAATTACTTTTTTACTTATAGAAAATTTATTATATTTACCATTTATGTATTTTATGATTATCCATGGGTGACTGTATTAGAATAATAAAAGACCATGGGTGTCGCCGTATACATGTATTTCGTTCATTCCAATAATGAACATCGTCAGCGGCATTATAAGCGATCAAGATAAGGAGTTAAACAGCTAGTATTTACATACGAATGCGAATAAGCTCATGATCGATCAAATTGGAAGTTGACAGATTACAGATCAATACAGTAGCACGATGAATTAAAAGGTGCATCATAAGTGCATATAATAAATTGAAATTAAAATTAAAATTTCAATACGTAAATACATAAATAAATAAATGTGCTACAAAGTCAATGGAAACGCGAATTCATCCCGACCGTTGAGTGCAGGTTTTAGCTTTTTGGTGTAAATGGCTTCAAGTACACGTAGTTGATAGCGCTTGCTGCATTTGTGAAGAACCTTGAGATCTTCTTTGAGGAACTGGACATTAGGACAGATGAGGGTATGGCATCTCTGCAGGGATGCACGATGCTGGGACCAACGTTGGTGTAAATATTGGGTAGTGGACCCAATATAGGAACGGGAGCAACCCCGACACGTAAATTCATACACCACGCCAGCAGTAAGTAGCTTTGATTGATCGAAGGGACTGAGCGAGTTTGTGCGTCTTGAATATAACCCATGCCGAAGGAATAATCTTGGACAACTTCTTTCTAAGCCTATCCGACGGGCTTCCTCGGTACTGAAGCGGGAGAATAAAGAGAAGATCTTCTTGAGAAGTTCTAGATGAGCCTAGCTTATGCCAAACTTCAGCGAGACAGCGACGAACAAAGGCGAGAGGATACTGGTTCTTTTGTATAAGAAGTGTATAGTTATTCCACTCAACGTCAAAGGCTTCCTTATTGTTGGTAATATGCCATAATCGGTGTGCGCTGCCTTTGATCATAGCCTTCTTTATAGATAGTGGTGCAGCCGCGTGGTAGTTGAGAGTTAGACCCGTATCTGTTGGTTTTGTATACCAAGAAGTCGTACAACCCCCATCACTGTTCTGAGTTACCTTAACATCGTGTAAAGAAATCGAATTGTTAGATGACTCCTTAACTGTGAATTGCAAGTTTGGATGTAATGAGTTCATTGTGAGTAATTTCGAATTGATGCGAGATTTCGTCAAGGTACAAAGTATATCGTCCACATGTCGTCGCTAAAAAGTTGTATTTTCTTTTAGCTTGTCTTCATAATGAGCCAAAAACGTATTTGCTACTGCCGGGCCCAAGACGCCATCAACTTGCCGGTAGGTACCAACACTGGTGTGTGGATGAGAATGTCTTTCGTGCTGAGAAGAACCAACGTTTTGAATATATCGCGAGGAAAAGACTGTTGACGTGTTGTATCACTGTACAATACCTCGGTAAGCATTTCAACCGCTTCCAATAGCGGGACATTCGTTAACAGGGATACAACATCAAACAAGACCAAGTTTTCTTCGTCATACAGATTAAGAGACCGAAGAGCTGCGGCACAATCATGGGTTGAGGTGGCAATCCGAGTACAACGTAAATGTTCAATCAGCTTATATAAAACATTTGCTAAATTATTATAACAAGTCCCTGGCATGGAGAGAATTGGACGCAGTGCAGTGGCATGTTAGGTTTGTGTACTTTGCATAATCCATATAAACGTGGTGGTTGACTTCCCGATGCACGTACATTCTCATAAAAATCCTTCGTAATATTTCCGGATTTCATCATTTTCAGTAGGGTCTGATTAATGCGCTCTTGTTCTTTTT
>JAUYWV010007344.1:0-14667 GCA_032274565.1 Nematoplana nigrocapitula
CACTTATTCCAAACTTTGTATGTCATGTTTTTATTGAATAAAAGCTTATCTAAATTAAGCATACAACTCTAACAGTTTTGCTCTGGACTCAACCGTTCAAAATTGATGTCCAGTAACACACACAAACAACTCTACTTTATATATGCTGTAGGTAACCATTTCTATGGAATTCTATCAATGGAACATGTTTATGCATTAAAATTATATAATCATTTAATCACTGCGTGCGTCTACATATGCATATAAATATGTAAGAACTTAGTAATTTACAGAATTATACATTTTATAGAATATAATTTAAAAATGTACTTTGTATGGGACAGCCTATACTTCTACTCTATAATGTCGCTCAAATATTCACACAACAGAACACTTGTTATTGATTTTTAACTTAGCAGATAACTCCATTTGTCTGCCCTTTTAAGTTGAGCTGCATCACTAATATTTAATAGGAACCAAGCAGATAGAGCTTGTGAACTTTAATTACCATGTGTTTCAAACAAAAAGTATATTTTTCCATGTGTGCAGAAATCTTCTGTTTCTATTCCGAGAATACCCTATGAAAAAACACGCAGTATTATACCTAATTAACGTGTCCAAGCATCAACTCTCCTAATCAAATCAAACTATAGCTGAATACCCGCACCCTATAGCCTAGGAGCAGAAAACAAACGTGCGTCAAACTGCCACTCCTTCCCATCAAACAACATAATAAATTCTGTCGTATATTGATTAACATGACAGCGATCGCCTGTATTAAGAGAAAAAAATTTCAGAAAGAAACGAGGCTATTAATGCTGTTAACAAATGAATTGTTTTAAATCATCGAAGGGCGGAGGATTTTGACCAGCCTTTGTCACTCACAGGAAGTCAGAGAACATTTCCACCAAGTTTGGTGACGATCCTTGGCTAGGTGATCGGGGTTACTTGCCACATACGGAAATACAGACATTTTTCAAATTTTATAAAGGAAGATAAATACCACTATGTTATTTCTTGTCAAGCTTCGAAATTGGTTGTCGCAGGCTCATTCTCTGCTATTCAGAGCCGGAACCGTTTATCTTTAGATGTTTGTGGGGCTCTTTTCATCAAGTTGTTGAATCCCTCGATATGCTCTCAAAACGTCATTGTACAGTAACGCTGCTGCTACGGTAGTAATTTTGTTGGTACGGTGCTATACTGTACTTTTTCAACTATTCTTTTAGCTATTTGTCACAAATGCCCTCATCGTTTGATGCCACTGCTATTGAATATTTTATTTCTTACCCGTGCTCATCGACTGAAACTGTATAGTCATTATGCACTTGCGGGAGATTTTCGTATACTGTATTCAAACCCGCCGGCCGACGAATGCCTCCAGAGCGCGTAGCTAGCAAATGAGCTTGTTCCTGTACCAAGCATATGGCCTAATTCGAATCAATAATTAATACGGTTATATAGTGTCAGGCGAATGCATTATCACTCTAAAGATGGATAGATTAGACCAACGTTTCTCAACCCAAAAGCTCTCAGCTCCCCCCTGTGTGGGTTTTGAGAATCCTATCGCCACCGAAAACAGATGCTTTTTCTCATATACCACAATTTATTACAAGAATACAAGATAAAAGAGTTTGAGTGATAACAAACCAGTTAGTCTTCGTGTGATCCTTGGGCGTCATGGAGCAATACAAGCCCATTCACGTCGGGATCGACTTTTGTCAATCGCAAACGCAGGTCACTTCAAGCCGGTTCCTGGCTTTCGAGGGAACTTCTTTCTGGGCACTGCAGCATTTTTCTGCTAAAATGGTCGTTGCAAATGGCAGCAGGAGATTGTCCGCGTAACAAAATCGCGAAGAACATGCAACCGATAACTTCGGTTTTCTGCGTTCCCTAATCTTCTTAACGCCCCCGTTGAGAAACATTGGTTTAGAGTAGACTGTAACCACTGTATCCGACTGTTGAGATGTGGCGAATCATATCATATTGTGTTATACTTCCTTATGATCCATCATCTGGTCTTTATCTTCCTTTATAAAACTCTAGAAAAGAGGAAAAATCTTTTTACAATATTGTTCAAGTTATAACAAAATACAATGTAATAAAAAACTCCTCCTATGTCGTTTCTCCCTCGTGTAAACCATCTAAAAGAAGGAAAGATGGATACGGCAGGCATAAAATAGTTTGAGGCGCCTGAGAACGAAGGTGTACCTAGAAGAAACTCATCGGACTCCTACGAGTATTAGAAGAAAATCTGTTGGGAGAAATAAAGGTTTCCTAAACCTAGATCACCCCTACCCTGAATGATAAAATTCGTCGACGTAGAGGGAGTTATTTGGAGTTGAGATGCTCTGAAATTGAAGGGGAGGAGTAAAACTGGAGTCATGATAGTGAATTCCGCTTAGACATCGACCATATTAACATAGTTATATTGCTACTGGACCGAAATTTGTGCGAATTTGCACATACACACTCAAACGAGTTTAAAATGGCTACTTTTAATTCCATAATCTGACGTATATTGCAGATATTAACGATTATGCAAAGAATGGGAAAATCCATAAATTAAAATTGAGGATCCTCCTACTAGAAATCAAGAATCGATAAACACATCCGCAAATCCTATCTATTACATAGTGTGTTCTGCTTTCAGTGGATAAATTGTGGGAATATATTGAACAACCGCTGCACGTGCGAAAAATTAACTTTATCGAAAGGGAAATTTTATTATAGAAACTAAATCGTTTCTCAAATTGTTCTTTGAATAATATATAACATTCCGCAATTGCTATCGTTTAGGCATTACTCTCATCTTTCTTTACATACTGTATAATATGGTGGAACGGATTCAATATTGTCTTTTCGCGTTAGCAATTTGTAGTTTTTTATGCCGTATTTGGATAGAAAGTCAACTGGTGTACATACAGTATATATGTTGCTGCTTTTCACTCTATAACGCGTACTTTCGTCAAATAGAGCATTTGCCTATAGCTTTCATATAATACCAAGTAGTGCCTGCAACACATGTCGCGCAAACCCAGATTTTATATTTAGAATGAGATGATGTGTATGTCTGCTCAAAAAGTGACATAAAACAGCATAACTCTCTTTCAAATGATTCCAAGTACTGATCAGACGACTTTATGACCTGGAATCAACATGTGACACGGACACATATTAAGTCTTGTTCAAAATTTTGATCTGTAGACTGCTTGAGGTTCGTTCTTAGTTTATTCTATTAGAACTTCGCCCACCATGACTCACTTCGGAAAGCATCGTAGAAAATGCATTTCAAAACCATATGAAAGAATAAGTTAGAAAGAAACTACTTTTGCTTTTTGTTACAATTGCTTTTGCTACAATTAGATAGAAAAAAAATTGATTATTCGTGGAGGTATAATTAAACAATGAAATTTATGGCATATTTTAAATAATCCAATTTGGCGAGAGAGGTATTGTGGAAAGAGGGAAAACATACATTTTTCGGATAAACTGTGTTCTCAAAGGACGGTCAAAAACGTTTTAGCATTTTATCAGAAAGTGAAGCTTCAAACAAAACATTTCAAGATTTACATTATACTAGCAGAGGATACCCGCGTTGCTGGGCAATAGAATAGGGCACATACCTAACCCTAACCCTATCCCTGCCCTAGTCCGGTCCCCCATTTTCGGGGGTGCCCTGCAACTTTTTAAAGAAATTTTCTGTGGCAGGTTACCTTCTGCCCGAAAAGGTCATTTCACACCGTTTTTAGCCTCCTTGACCTCGCCCCCCACCTATGTTACCCGAAGGGTTGAGGGGGTCACCCATGCACAATTTCGGGTCGCTGGCACCAACGATCCGGCCGCCCACCCGGAACAACCAAACTCTACCCAAAACGGCTATTTCACACCGTTTTTAGCCTCCTTGACCTCGACCTCGACCCCTTGACACAAACAGACAACTTGACAAATACGAGTATATATAAGATGTCGAATGAAAATGATGATAAATTAATAAATGCTAATGCTCTTTGTTTAGGCGAGGGGGCTGACTGTGGATCTCGAACTTTCCGATAATAAACTTGTAGATAATTAACTCATGGGGGTCTCTAACCCGCAATCGACTGTCTAGCAGGCAGACGCCTTATCCATTATTAGACCACCTATACTTTGAAACCACTAAACCCAATCCAAAACTCAAAACTAATTTACTTTGAACATAAGCGTGACGGACATATACTGTAGACAGGCAGAATCCTTTTTAGAGATCCGAGGACGCATCTAAAAATAAGCAACGGTTTTTTAATGGAAGTGAAAACGACATTATTAGCAATATTGAATTTCTACCACATATATGACGATATACAGTAGATTGATTTCAAACTTGTGTGAAGACCAGTACATTTATTTTCAGAGTTCATTTTGTGAAAAATGGGAATTATTTAAAAAACCTCAACGGGGCATGACCAAGCAGAATAAAAATGGCGCGTGAGGTGGAATGAAATAAAAAAACGTGCATAGGAACAGGGATATTAGAATTTCTTATATTTTTAATATACGCCCTGAGAGCTTTGACAAATTTTCCCCCTTCAATGCAATTGTATATTAATTGATTATTTTGCTCACAGGCACGTCTCGTCTATAATTAATATTCGGGTTTAATTGAAGCTGATTGAAGCTCAGAAGTGGAGATAAAGGTATGTTTTTCTCTTAAATTAAAGCAAAAACAGTGAAGCCTCTCTAATCTGGACACTCTTGATCTCAGAAACTATTACGAATTAACAAAACTTTCTGCGACTAATGAATCAGTATTTCTCTAGCAATTGAATATCTTCTAACTCCGTATTCATATACTACACTGGCGGAAAAACCAGCATCTTCATTTGTATGCAAGATATCCCAGAGCAATTGTAAACTCCACGCAGTCTATTAGCAAATCGAGAAAGTACATCTTGCTAAAACACTACAAAAGTTGATCCTTTTTTATCATTCCGTAAATCCAGTGTGTAGTTCGGCCTATTTTGTCTCCATTTCTAGTAGAACTTGATTTAGCAAGAGTATTCACAGTAGTCATACTGTATGTATGACGTACGATATATCAGATTCGAAATGCACCGAACAAGTGCGAGTACATCCGTAACTTTTATTGTGAGTTTAAAAAGGCAAGTTTTGTCTGAGCAGCATATTTTGTAATCTTTCTACACCTTTTCCAATGGAAATTCAGAAATGATCACTATAAATTCAGAACAGGTCAATTTGATACGGAAATGATCCTTTAATATTCAGAAAACAGCAATTAAATTAAGAAAGCGTCACTTGGAATTCAGAAATTCAGAAACTTGTAAGTCAGTTGAAATTAAGAATGCATCACTTGGAATTCAGATTTTACAATTAATATTCAGAAATTGTAAAATTTAATTCAGATGCAGCAATTGGAATTCAAATTAATCAGTTTGAATTCAGAATTAACCTTGAACATATAATGTAATTAGAAATAAACATAATGCATCAGTGAAATTTGCATTTTCCATGAAAGAGTTGTTCCATAGTGAATCGTGGACACATCAACTAAGCTTCAACCTGGATGTCGTCCAGATTCAGTATGAAACAACTCTTTCACAGAAAAAGCAAATTTCACTGATGCATTATGTTTATTACTAAATACATTATATGTTCAGGGTTAATTCTGAATTCTAATTGATTAATACTGAATTCTAATTGCTACGCCTGAATTCAATCAATCAATCATTAGTGCCATCTCCATTCTGGAGGTTGAAAACTGTGGACCGCCAAAACTTTCTATTATTTGCGTCTGAATTAAATTTGACAATTTCTGAATATCAATTGTAAAATCTGAATTCCAAGTGACGCATTCCTTATTTCAACTGACTTATAAGTTTCTGAATTCCAAGTGACGCCTTCTTAATATTAATTGCTGTTTTCTGAATATTAAATGATCATTTCTGAATCAAATTAACCTGTTCTGATTTCTAGTGATCATTTTTGAATTTCCTTTTGGGAAAGGTGTACATTCCAGTAGGTATAACGGTATAACATACCCACCGGAAAGTTTGTAGGTAAAATGTATAGCCTAGGACAATTATTTCATATTATTTTTTGGTAGATATCCATAGCGCTCTCAGGCCTTCGGCCTTCGGGACGGTATCTAATATCTACCTCAAATAATGTGAAATAATTATAACTTATTCTACCATTTACTTCTGCAACTGTGGAACATCCAAATTCAAGTCTTCAGTTCGTAAAAATGAAGACGCAGTACAATGAGCCAGAAAAGAGTACATTCATTAATTATTAATGCTTTTTTATCATAAATCATAGATATAATAGATAGGTTTGCCAAGTCAAAGAAAGCCTCGGAGGATGAAATTGATAAATCCACTGGAATAACTTTGGTTGCTATATACCCTATACAGTACACTCACTTTAATTAACGAAAAAATCAATAATTTTCATTATAACAATTTGATTAGAAAATTTTTTTTTTTAAATCGATTTCCTGACATATTATCGCTTAACATTTTCACGTACATTAAAGTCTCTTATCATGAACGCGCACGAATACGGGCCTGGCTATAACTTCTGACTTATAATTGGCAACAAAATGGTTTTGCTTGAGTCAGCTTAAATAGCCAGTTGTTTCTCTCTAGGCGGTGGAAGCCTGCCTTGATTGGAGCGATTCGGTAAATTGCTGCTTCTCATAAGCGGCGTCTTCGGCAATTATTCTTGGGTGCACATAATTGACTTTATTTTCAATTAATCTTATCTCCCCAGCCTGAATAAAAACCTAAAAAACAGTTCAGATATCTGGAAAAATCGTCCTTATCTCTCCGTACTATCATATGTATTATCTCTGACACTTTTAATATATGTAAATTGGAATTTGTTCGAATGACCTTTGATAACGAAATAGTACATTATGCCATATAATAATATGGCCAAATAATTTCGCCACAAGTGATTTACTGTCTCACAAGGTCAAAGACAGAGAAGTGACATTAATCACGAATAGCAAAATGTTTTCCGTGGGTCACGAGTAGGCATTTGTGTTTTTCTGCAATTGTTTCTGTTTTCCAGTGACTCAGAAAAAAATGGTATCATTGTAATGCCGAAATTACAAATAACGTTAGGCAGAAACCGATTATGAGAAGATTACTTCTGAAACACATCGCTAAATCAGCCAAGGAATTAGCTTCCAACTCTAATTGGTACAAGAAAACGTGGTATACAGAAGATCAATGAGAAGACAATATAAAGAATTGGACAGACTTGGAGATAGAAAATTGCAACAGAAAAGCACAAGAAAGGGTTTGCAGTTCGTTGTAGCCAACCTCCGAATTGGAGATACTACCTGATGATGACGACAGTACTATTCCATTACCTTTTCACAAATTCTCTAAAATTCTAGGATTTTAGAGTCTTTGTCAAAATTTAGGACTTTCTAAAATTTCCAGTATGTTGCACCAACCCTTCAGAAAAATACAAACGGTGTGCAAAAGTGAGTCCTGTCTGCCAAATAATTTGAACTAAGAGACGATTATCTATAATTTATTTTGATTGTAACCTATGATATGAGTTAATTTGTTTTACACCTCTTTTTGAACTAAACCAAGTTCATTTATACTCACTTAGTTTCGAACAAAAAATTGATAACCATTCGTCCAAGAAGACATCAAATAATCACGACGATTGTGGCGGCTGAATAAACTATATACTGTAATTCGAAAACACGTCACCGTCATTCAATTAGGTGTAGATCTTCAGAAAAACATTTGTTCTAATTTTTTAAACATAAGTAATACAAATCATATCTAATAGTTCTGTTTAACCATGACTCCATTGTTATGCATAGCTTAATTTGGAATAGCTTTAATGATGTTAAAGGGGATATTTTCTTTTAAGCACTATTTCACCATTTTAGGATGTCGCTTGATTAGTCACTTTAAGTATCATTCTTTTATTTAACCCCATTCCGGCTATCTTCGTCGTATTTTTTTACTCCTGAGCATATAGGCTGACCTTACATTTGAAGTACCAAAATGAACATCTGCACATTCTATTTAAGCATGAAATTATGACCAATAAATATAGTTTTATGCACAATATTTCTACTAATATTTGTTTAACAAGTAAACTGTTCTATCCTAACGTTTTTGTGACATTATATTAGACTCTTTGTGAATAGAGCAAACATGAATAGAGATCATTATACCGCGTTTACATTCTATCTTGACTTACGTAGAGCTCATATTCAATGTTTCAGTTTGGGCAAACAATCATCTGGTTTAAATGTTCGTGAATATCAGAGATCATTAATTTCATTAAAACATCAGAGATAGCAATGAATTGATATTTTACAATTACTTGTATATATTAAAGCAAGACAAAATACTCATAAGGGAGTTAGATACGTTACATAGTGTAACTGGAAGGCGATTAGTTTATTTCTTTTATGCAAGTATGTAACATGGCATTTTGCAATTAAGATACATTTACTAATTACAGGAATATACCTTAAAAACAGGACCCAATTGGATAAGAAGTCTCTTCGACGGAGACGCAGGCGCACAAAATTGTTTTGAATCTATAATTTGCTCCAAAAATGTAGTCCATTTTATATTTAGATTAGGGTTGTCTCTGCGGCTTAGTTATAGAGCTCACTGATAAAGAATAAATTATTATCTAAAATTGCTATCTTGCGATAGAAACAACCGAGTATTGGTATATGACGAAGGTTTTCTCATATGGTGGGGTTTAATTATTCAAACGTCCTTTAATGCCCGTCCGTGTGCCTCAAAATATTTTTTCCGACCAGTAAAGAAATGCCAGAGATTTTTTTAATGAAGGATATAAATATTAGTAAATTATTTATTTTCTTCGTTCCAGCCAGTTGTCTGCTATGCCTCTTCCAATTCGGTACAGCACGACCTTCAAGTGACCTCGAGTCGCCAATTCCTTCGTGAGTTATGTTTGCAATGTTTTTTAAAATGTAAACATTTTCATGACTGTTTCTCTAGAGGTAAATTGATGGCTATATTTCGCGAAAAATTTGTATTCATTCATATTAAATTGATAATTAATCCAATGTCAGACTCGAGGTGAATTTACTAATTTCAAAAGACACATTCAACAACAACAACATCTCAAAATACAAGCATCACATAATAGCATGCAAAGAGTAATAAACAAAGAATTATACATTTATTTCAGAAAGGAAAAGATTCGAGCCCATTTTCAGACAATATAAACTTAGAATAATGCACCATATTTTTCGTTGACCTTTTCCTGATTTTTCAACAATAAATATTACCTATCTCAAAAAATATTTATTTTTATTATTAGCTAAAAATAGAGGATGGCTATTCTTAAATACGGTTTTTTAAAAACATAGTTCATCCATTTTAGAGACACACAATCGTTAGCCTACTAGCGACAAGAAAGACAAAGTGAAAACTGACGAATGAGTGTTGTGTCATTTCTTCTTTCTGAAAAGCATCGGTGACATAATATACGCAGAATCTGGGCTGTCAGGTCATTTCAATACCTTGCATTGATGGCATTTGAACAAATTTCAATCCAATGAGATGACACATGGTAGTGTAGTCACAAAGTAAGGTTATTGAAATGCAGTTAATATGGTCCACAATGTTCTGTGGACTGAAATATGGAAATCTGGATGGCTAAGGAAGAAGCTGGATGATTAATTCCTGATCTTGTACTGCTATATTTGCTTAAGGAGGATCTCAATTACTTAGTCTGCTTGGTCCTAGTCTATCCCTGCATAAATGTTCGATGGGATTCAGATCCGGATTTCCTATTAGCCAATTGATCCTCCTGATCACAGCGATATTTCGATGAAATTGCGCACAACGTGACATCGGGGAGTAGTTAATTGTCGCCCGGAAGACACTATAGTTGTTTTCACATAGATTCCATAGATGATATGAAAGCCACCTGTCTGCAGCCCTGTCCGTGAGAGTTCCTTGTAGGATAACCAAGGGCGATCTGCTCAGGCAACATTTTCCTGCTCAAACCATGACGGGAAAACTTCCATTCACCGAGTCGGGAGCAGATCCTGATGAAGGACATTTATTTGCATGCGTAATACTATCCTTTCCCGTGTACTGGACGTAAGAGGAAGCGCGAGTCATCCTTAAAAATAATGCATATTTATTGCACCTTTCTGTTGTTGTGAGATGGGATGGGATCAGGCGGGACCTCCGTCAGAGGAACCGGAGCTCCTGCAGGGTCCTCCGAAATCACCGACAAAGGCGGAACCCTTGCTCCGAATGCGCGCAGCCGCGGGTTTAGGTGAGCAGGGCATACCCTGGAGCACTGGCTCCAAGGTCTGCTCGTCTTCCTCATAGTGTGGACAAGTCGGATTCAAATCCGTGTCTAAACGGGTTCGGTACGTCGCTCCTGGGTCGCGCGCAATCAGCGTCTCGGCTTGTCGGTATATAATCGCCGGTTTGTGCGCAGCCGAGTAAACTCGGCAAGTACAATCATGCTCCGGATTGAGATCCTTGGCTTCCCTCTTAATGAGAGTCCTAACCGCCCGGAAGGACATAGAGACAGGGTCCTGGGATCCATCAACGTTCCGCGGGTGGTCCGTCGCCTCCTTGGCCTCCCTGTCGGCGACTTCATTTCCACGAAGGCCACAATGACTAGGGATCCATTGCAGAACAACGGTGCTTTCCACCTGACTTGGGAAACGCATTCACGTGGTGTCGGGCATTGCTCTCCGATGGGGGTTCGAAGTTTCCCGCATCACCGGATCTCCATCGTCACGAACCTCTCAAGTACGGACGGGGGCGTCCTCTTTCCTATGTCTGTTGTTGTAATTCCTGGTCGAAAAATAGCGCCCCGGCCTCCCAGTGTAAATGGAGAGAGGAAAGATAAAGTGAGAAGAGAGAAATGTACAAGAGAAAAGAGAGACTAAAAGGAGGAGAAAAACAGAAAAAATACAAGAGTGAATAGAAAAGCTAAGATACAGAGGAGGAGAGAAAAGAAACAAAAAATGAGAGTAGAGAGGAAGGGAGAAGAGAGGTCTAAATGGAGGAGAGAGGAAAGAAGAAATAAAGAAAACAAAAACGAAAACAAATGAAAATAATGAAAGAGAGAGCAGCCAGAGAAAATAAAGAAAGAAAGGAAATAATGAGAGAAAAGGAGAGAGGGGAAGAAGGGAGAGACTAAAAGAAAGAGAATAAAGAGAGAAAATAGAACTAGAAAAACACAGAGAAAAGAACGAAAGGGGAAAAAGAAGAGAAATGAGAGAGAAGCTAGAAAAAGGAAAAGAGAAAAGGAGAGAAAGAGAAGAGAGAAACTGTAGGAGGTTCCAGGTAACGGATCACTTTGCCAGCAGGAGCAGGTCACCCCGCCATGAGAACGCGGCTGCATGGAGGCTCTCCATGCTGCCTCGCGTAAGTGGCAGCGACACTTTGCCAAATGGACTCTGACCTGACGCTGGTGGGAAGGTGCAACAGGAAAAACCGATTTAGATATCATTTGGCTTAGTTGGCAGCATGCTAGACACCCAATGATTGTTGTCATACGGCGTTCATGGGTGAATTTAATGATCAACGGAATGTGTTAAACACAGGACTCTACTGTATATCACTGTGACCATAACTAACCCAAACAATTGTCAGTTCTTATGCCCAACTGTATATCATCTATGACTACGTAAAATACTGGTAATTGTAGAGCAAAAATTACGTGTAGTTGCACGAAAATGCAACATTGCGTCGTGCTTGCTGCTGATTGGTCATATTATTGATTCCTTAGACTGAGTGGCCAAATTTAAATTTTCTCTTTTTTCTATTATTGAAATCTATATTACGCCACGGCCTACTATAGCGTACATGTAGTTACGCCACTGACTGTACTAGACCAACATGACAGAACTTTACTGATATCTCCATTAAAAACCATTTTGCATTCTCTGATTATAATCTATGAGTAACATTTTGTAGTTTATTCTAATTAGAACTCAAATCATCTGCGAACCATAAATTCCTAATAATCTCCGTTCCACATGCAACATTTCCCACGAAACCATTCAGGCAGCTTTAGAGATCATTTATACGGAACATGTTTAAGAGCACTGTCGGTATGAGGCATCCGCTCATCTTTTTTATTTAAAAAATATATATTTCATTAGGTTTAACCCCCCAGGACACTTTCCGCCGGCTGTTCCAATTGGTCATCTACAGTAATTCCAGACAAGACACGACGAGGTCACATAGGAGACACATTTTTTCGCCAAAACAATTTGATGAAATGAGTGTTTAATTTTGCATATCTATGCCTGGTGTCCCAAAAGGAAACACGATAACAAGTAAAAAACTGAAATTGAAATGTTTGGAAATTACAGTGAATATATGGTTTCAACCATAGAGTAATTAGTACATAGATGTTCAAATCGAAGGAAATTAACAGCTACACTTAAATTTTTAATCTATTTTTATCTTACATAGCGTAAAAAATGAGCTTGTTTTTTAGTCATTAGCAATCCATAAAATGGTAGTGTACGAATGTACTACTTTTTGACTGCCCGATATAAGTAGTATATATGCGTTTTCTGAATAATTTAAACAAAGACTCTTAATGACCTTAAACTATCATATATATATCCATATAGATCCGTTGAGTCTGAGAAATTCTATGAATCCATGATTGATGACGTCACGGTATTTCGAAGCACTACAAACCGACAAGTGACGTCGCACCCTAATAAAACAAAAAACGAGGGCGCTGCGACGGAAGGTCACCTTCAACTAACACATAGATCCAAAACACACAAAACGAAGATGGAATGAGAGGTGAATGAGTTAAAGAGGAAATAAATGAAAGGAGAGATGAGATCTATATGAAAAATGACAACCCTAGGGCACTGCATTTTTTACATTTTCCAATCACAAATAAATAACACGTAAAAAAGCTTCCAAAAAATATGACGCCACCCTTCAATATACGCGTTATAAAAACAAAACTTTAAATATTATTAATATACTCAAATATTAACAAGAATATCGGCAATATTTATGCATTTATATTGTTAACTTGTAGAAATAAATTATTTAAAATTTCAACTTTTTCAAAAAGTTACTTGATAAAAACCTAGCAACCACCTTGGAGACGAACCTCTATGTATACCTACTGTATGGTTTCCACCATGTTTATTAAATATTTTGAGATAATTAGAGATATACCATGCGCTACGAATATAAATTTAACACAGGTTTGAATGATGCTGATGACGTCAACCAATCACAATTCGACGAATATTTTGTCTGAAATTTGTATTATGCCGTACATTTGAATATAGACCATTTTAGAAATAAACTAATGAGATCTAAAATTAGTAAATGAGTTATACTGTTAATCATTGCAAAAAAGATGAACTATTTTCAATGGTAATAATCATGATAACCTCTCTAGACTACTCACAGGTCACATATATACAGTAGATCCGCGCTTGCAAAGTTTTCTATAGGTATAGAAACGAATAAATCACCGCAATGTGATAACATGAAGATCCTCCCAAATTTTATTGTCGGTGCGTTTCCTATATGTTCGCTATCACCTCCTAAACCATCAAACGGAGAGAGCTGATATTTGTGTAACTAGCCTTTGAATGGAGGTGCAGGGCATGCACTATGTGAATTCTAATTTTCATTCTTTATGTCTTTAGGATCCATTTTAGGCCCTTTTGAGACTACCAAAACTATACGTCACTTTTATATCCTGTTCTTGAAATGCAATCTTAATGAAATTTCGATGAGAGATAAAGAACACCTTAAGTTGCAGTGAAATCATCACTGATCATAATTACATAGTTACATTTCCCATGATTGATTTATTAATCGATTTCTTGTAACACAGTAACACACTATACGCAAAATCTCAAAATTTATATTATTGTTTCAAACAAAATTTGCCATATTTTGTAAATAGTTTAATCATAAAACAAAATGTAGAATTCTAGAACAATCGGACATTAATAACAACGAAAAAAATCAATCCATTTCAAATTATTGATTAGTTTGTTAACTAATGAATAGAAATTTACAAGCAGACTTGGAAATTGAATTATATTCAAATTATCAAGTTGACATAGTGATTGTAATTCGAGACAAAATGCAAAACTAAAATTAAATCAACTAATGGCTCCCAGTCACCGGCTGCCAAGGGAATAAGAGTAGATGGGAACAAAATGCATACTAGATATAAAGTTAGCAGAATGAAGAACAAACTGATGCAGCAATTCTCCTCAAGAAAAATAGATAACGATGGTAGATTAACCTTTATAACTGGTTGCATCTGACAAAATTGTTGGCTGGGTCTGCGACGAAAAGATCATAGTGGTTATTTTCGGTTAACGATGCTTTAGTGGTGATGTAAATGTGTTTGTTGAAGCTATTAATTCAAAGTTTAAGTCTGTACTTATTGACCTAGCTTGTTTGGAAGATTTGTCGAATTTATACCGGACGTGCAGCAGGTTAAATAACTTTTGTCAAAATTTAACCATCGTAAAACTAATTCGATTTTGCATGAATCAGTGGATAATTTACTAGCACATATTGCGTCAATTGTTTGCTGATTGACTGCGGGAACAAAGTTGGTCAAATGTATGGCTATCCGGTTCAGTAATACTCTTAGCTAAGAAGTAACCCCCTCTAGTCTGAAGAACGA
>JAUYWV010007455.1:0-17376 GCA_032274565.1 Nematoplana nigrocapitula
CAGAACAAAAGACTCAATAGAGAAACAAATAATGACAGGGAAGACAGAAGGGACGAGGAGAAGAGGTAGACCCAAAATGACGTGGATTGACTGTATTTGCAGAATCACTGAAAGGAATCTGGGGAACCTTCGCAACATGACAGAAGATCGCACTAAATGGAAGAAATTCATCCTGGGAGTCGCCAAAAGTCGGTTTCGACTTGACGGCACCAGGTAACCAGGTAATTGAAGAAACAGGAAAATATGTGGCATTTATTGTAGAGGCTTTACATAAACAATAAAATGCAAAATAGAAAGATATACTGCTGCATATTTGGAATCGAAAACAAAAAATAAAAAAATCATGGCAGAGGCCCTTCAAAATACTTATACTGTAGACCCCGCCGTGTATTCCTTATTGATTAGGGCCCTGGCCTACGAAGTACAAAGTTTGAACTTTTGGAAAGTTGGATATCCAATACTGGTTAAAGCAAATTTAGAAACGTCTTTACAAATTTCTATCCGCACGTTTACACCTTATTTGCAGTAAACCTTTCTCGTAGAATACAGTAAATTCTGTAGGCTACAAGATAGTTTCCAAATAGTTACTCTAAGAATCAATCCCAAAGAGCCGAAGAGTGACACACGTCTCTCCATCCAACTTTATATATTTCTGGATTATCGAGCATAAATAAAATGATCCTTTTTTCAATTTGGCATACATCTTTCGACATATGATTGACAGCGTTTTCTAATTTTGCCTTGGCATTATTTTTCTTTCGTTACTTCACACACATCGTTTGCCGGATGGCGGCTAAATCGATACATCACAGCGTTGGTTGTGAAATTTGAGCAGTGTGATAATGAGTTTCCTGAGCAGAGCGAAGTAGTAGCACACAGTAGTTCCAAATGCGGTGGAAATTGATTGTGTATTTCGTCTGATTCTTATGATGATCAATGATTTCTTCTCCGCTGCTGATGATGATGAGCTAATACTATGCATATTCACGCGACATGCAGTAATGGATAGCGAATGAAGATGGAATACTGGATTCTTGCAACCCTCAATCAACATCGACCTAATGTCAATGTCATGAGATGTAATATTCTTAGTTAGGTGATTTCATATTGACTCAGTACACCGTGTAGGTAATGCACAGAATTTAATCAGGTCAAGTTAGCGAGCGTGGTACGATTCTCCCAAACTACGTACTACTCGTGTAAAAATTCCATATTATATAGAAGATTGAATCGATCACAAAGAATGTATTAATATTTTGAGAGACTCTCCTGCCGAATATGTGAACAGATTTTAATTTTAATGTACTTTTGTGAAACAAAACTCGTTTCTGAAAGAAGCATGATGGTTTATCACCCTGAGCGAAAAAATGATTGCATTAAAACTAAGATGGTTAACGATCCAACAAAACGTCTTCCTGGTTACATTTTCATATACTGAAATAAATTTTGTGAGAAACTATTTCCTCAAATTCTTAATAATCGTTTCTATCCCTATAATTCTACTTTGCCATCATCTTTCTTGGCTTTTCTCCCTTGTACTGGCTGAATGAAACATTTATCACGGATTGCACTCAAAACAGGCAAGGGTATTCGGATTGCTTACACAATCATGAATGTGGGTTCATAGTTCAACAACAAAAAAGCAATAGACAGCCAAGGTCAACGTGATGCAAAAGTCAGAAAAATTCTGACACGACCTACATTGAATTATATTGTATATTCAAATGGCAGTGTCCAATCAGTGAACTGCAGGGCAGGGTACTTCCACCTCATCGTCAAAAAAATCATTCACAAAACGACAAGACACCATATTTTTCACATTTCCTTATTTATTCTCTTACTGTTGTGACATGTTTAATAATCGTTTTACCATCTTGAAGAGTAATGATTTTGGGGTAGCGGATAAGCAGGCCCATCGCGATTAAAGACTTCTGACTCTCATTAAATGAAACTCTTTCTAATTGTGGTGCATCATATTTTAAAAATATTTTCCGAGAAGCGTCTCGTAAGTTTATATTTTTTTAAATACAAATAATTTTGTTTCATGACGAGAAAACGTGGGTAAAGTGAATTTCTTAAATTTGAATAGAAAAGAAGGCAAACACACGTGTCAGGCACGTTTATTTATTGGCGACGCGTTTCGCATTTATCCCGAATGCATCCTCAGGCGTAATATATAACTAAATAACAAATTAAGATAAACATTTGAAATGTGTTGAACAAAAGTAATAACTACAGTATATTTAGAAAAACCATAATTCAACAAAATGACAAAGAGACAATTAATTAAACATCATCGACATCATTGGGCACTGTCGTCTATTAAAAGGTTGCCAACCATAACACGCCAATTGTGCCTGTTCTCAGCTTTCCGTTTTTCAATCCCGGTGATTTAAATTCCGCTGTATTTTTTATATCATCTCTCCAAGCTTCTCTTTGCTGACCTCTGACCCATTTTCCGTCTATTGGCCCTTCTAAAATCAATGAAGGTAGCTGCCCTGAGGATCCTCTCAACTACATAAGTATTTGTTATTTCCAATTCTTTTCATGACTTTGTCATTGGTCACCTTTTCAGTCCAGCTTATCTTTAAAAGTCTTATGTAACACCCCATTTCAAATGCATGCAGTTTTTCTATGATCTTTTGCTAAATGTTCATGCTTCGCTAGCATATCCTAAGTTACTCAAAATATGTAAGGTTTGAGTAATATTTTGTTCATTATGTTAAGGTGGATGTTACTTCTCATGACTTCTATAAATTTCCAAAATTCACTTTTCGCTTTGCCAATTCTTCTTCTTACTTCTTCCTCGCATTTACCATCCTCTGTAATCCGGCTTCCAAGGTCTTTATATTCAGTCACTTGTTTAAGTTCTTTGTCATCAACTTTGATTTCACATTTTATCTTTTCTTCTTTGTCTAGTACCATTATTTTTGTCTTTTTAGCGTGAAGGCTGATTCCAAAGTCCATACATTGGAAAAAATGAAGCCTTATAATTGTCTAAATTACAATTAAGGCTAGGGGAAACTATTTAATGGTTAGATCTTCCTTTATCGCAAGGAAAAATTTACTGGAGTGACGCAGTGCCAACAACATTGTAATGGGATGAAGCGCCATGGGCGACGACCATACAAGGACTTGTTTGGTTTGCAGGAGTGACCTGGAACCCATTTCACTGTTGTATTTGAGATAAATGCGAAAGCCTCGCCATTAAATGTACTGTATGTGTCTGACACCGGTTTTGCTTTATTTTTTCTTCTTTAAATAATGAAATCCTGTCTATAATTAGATAAATGTATGTATGTCTGACAGGTATTTATCTCCCAACTCTCTGGACCGATTTGCATGCTTGATGACTAAAAAAAATGCTACGCCAATGGGTAGAAAGGGAAAATAGCCACGAGATGCAAAATTTCTAATTGAGAGACCCACAGCAGAAAATACACCAAAAAAACAATGCAAATAGATGATTTCCAGTATTCGTAGGAATTTGAATTCTGCAGTAGGCAATTGCTGCATTGAAAATCAATATACGGCGTTCTCATAAAATACTGAATTTGAATTCTAGAGTAGCTGCTAGCTACAAAGCTAAATCAATATAGTACAGATTAAGAGTCTTAATAACGAAATTGAATCTGAAAACTGTTTCTCTTAAGTATGTTTTTTAAAGTGTGTTCGTTTGATGTTTGTCAGTTTTGTTATGTAGATCAATGGTAGCGCGTACGTAACACTTTGATGCATGTAAGGATACTCTATGCGCTGCATGGCAAATCTGTATGCTACAGATAAACGAAAATTCATTTATGCACGTTTTTCTCTGTCAATTTTCGGGGTCAGACTTTCTTCTGATAGATTTGTCAATTCCCTTAACAAACCGCGCTCGCTATAGCCACACACTATACGGATAATCGTACTTCTTTGTTTCAATTTAAAATTAGCAACTGTCTATTATAGTAGTATTTTCTTCCTCTTTTAATCTGGCTAATGTATGCAAAGTTTGCTCTTTTATATTAATTTATATTATTTTGATTGTTTCAATCTGATAATGATTATTGTATAACCAAAAAAACATGCCGCAATAAATATGTTCGGCGAGAGCTAGTTTTTATCTTCCGGTTACGAAAAGCTGTCTTCAGTAATAAACTACCCCCCCCCCCCCCAGTTTAGGAATTGAAGCAGAGAAGAGCGAATCAAACAAGTCCCAAAGACTGAGTCCAACGTCGACTTTGCAAATCACAGGTTTCCACTAGGATTTAAAGACAATGCTCTTCTTACATCTTCTTTGACAAATAAGAATTAAAAACTCTATTCTTCATCGGGCAGAAAGGGTTATGATTCAATCCTCGCATACGATAGGGAGAAGGAGAGGACTCGTAATTCCAATACTGCTGTGCATATCTACTCATATTTCAGTCTGCAATTCTCATATTTCTCAATCATTTTTTGTTGTTTCTATTTGGGTAGGGAAAATGATAATTTTGCGGATATTCTTCCACCTGTGCTCCAGGGTTTCCATACGGGGTGTTTTCTTTCTTATCCCCTATTGTTTTCTGATAGGATATTAACGGATTAATAATTTTCTTGAAAATTGTAAGATATTTATAAAAACTAGAGACATTTACATGTGACGAAGTTAGAGGGAAATGGCAAAATGACAATATACGACAAAAATATTTAACGTAGCTTCACCTCAATAGCCCTTTAAACGGATAGGACCTCATGCCTGATGATATATTATAATCTAGTTACATAACCTCTTTGAGCTCCAGGAAAAGCTTTACAGTTGCGTTCTTCAGCTTCCATCTCACTGACAGCGAGTGTGATTTCACATATGCCATACTCCACTGACCTATGGCGGATTGACTGACATGTGACAATAATAAGGTTACAGTATATGTTATATTTGAGCTAACCGGGTATCTTTATCAGCGCTCTGACTAACAACGTAATCAAGTTTTAGTAGAAAATAATCTTGTACAGTATCACTTCATTTTTCGAGTTTGATGAATATATAACATATAATATATACATATATAAAAAAGCACCAGTAGTATACTTCAGCCGTAGACTAAGAAAAACGCATCAAATATGATTACTTCGGAAATCACTACAAGGTAGAATTGAACTTGTTTTATCGCCAACACCCAATAAACTTTTGCTTTCTTCAGACAACCGAACATCGATTTGCCGATGCGTTTTCAATCTATAGTATGCACGTCACCTTCCAAGGAGGCGGGGGTCACCCGAGGAACGTTGATAGGTACCAGGACCCTGTCCTGTTATCTTTCAGGGCAGCTAGGGTCCTCATTAACAGGTATGCCGAGGATTCCATTCCGTTCCATGACCGTACTCACCGAGTTTACTCGGCTGTGCCCAAACAGTCGGGCCTATCCCGACAAGCCGAGGCGCTAATTGCGCGTGCTAGAGACGTATCGAGTCCGTTTCGACCTGGATTTGAATCGGACTTGTCCACACTGTGAAGAGGATGAGACCATGGAGCATGGCTCCAGGTATGCCCTGCTCACCTAAACCCGCGGCTGCGCGCGTTTGGGGCGGGGTACAGACTTTGTCGGTGCTGACGGAGGATCCCGTGGCGGTGGCCTCGTACCTACGGGAGCTCCGGCTCCTCTGACGGGGGTGCCGTCTGATCCAATCCAAATCCCTCTAGTTTTGACCCTTCTTCCCTTCAGTTAGCTCTCTACTCTCATCAACACGCAAATTCCTTACTCTAAGGTTACGACGGCGAAGTGTAGAACTAACAATTGGCTCATCATCATGCATCATCAGTTGGGCGCGCCCAATTCATGGTAAGCACTTTCAACCTCAATGATTTTAAAATCTAGACAAGGGTTGCGTAGTCTTGGTTGGCAGGCTTTTTGGTCGTCCATTTGAGATTTCCCTAAAAGAGTGATCTCATCAGACTGCATGTCTGAATCACTGTCCAGTGAGACACTGAGCCAGTTCTGATGGTATCTGTCACTTTGGTAAGTAAGGCTTACGTACAGCTTTCGTTCATTGGTAATGTGTTACCTCCAACTCATGTTTTGGGCATAGCGGAGCATACAGGTATAGAAGCCGTCGATTAGGTGCTCTGATGCTTTAGTCAGAGTTTTCAGATCTGTAAAGTAGTATGCTTTCAACAGTGATGCGAAAGAATTGAATTTTTAGTTTACGTGGTAAATCAGATTGCCAGATGGCGTCTGTTTTGCACATTGCTGTCCAGGACTTTGCTTACCTTATCCTTATGTCTTCGGCTGAATTGTCTATCCATAATGGTTAGTAAACCTTTAGTTTGATATTTTACTTTATCCTTTAACTAGCGGGGGTACCCGGCTTCGCTCGGGTGATACATAAGGCAATAAAATAACTGTAAAAAATAAAATTTCATGTAAATAAATTTATTCTGATGATTCAGTGGGAAAAAGCAGAGAGGAAAATTATGTTACAAATACTTTCTTTGGATCAAATTGGGGTCAACTCAAGAGGGGCTAATGGCCTAAAACCTGCCTAGTCCTGAATAAACCGCAGTAGAAGTGAGCTCTTGAAATGTAAAAAAATTTACTTATAAATTCCGAGGTATCCTACTCTCAAATTTATTAGTAGTATAATAAAACCTTAGGATGTTTTTTAAATATCGCATATTTTTAATACATTTTTAATTTTTATTAATTATTTTATAATAAAAAGAAAAACTTCAAATTATTTAAAACCAGGTAAAACATTCGCAGAAACCTGCCCTTAGTTTTGCTCTGGGATTAACCGTTCAAAATTGATGCCCAGACGCACACACAAACACAGAAAACTATACTTTATATATACAGATGATTTTTAATTAATCAATAGTTGTGTAGTATTTGCGGTGTTCAGTGCTCGTTGAAACTCTTTACAGTTTCTAATGGACAAAAATTAGTGAGTAATGAGGTTTCAAACAAATTATTTCCAAAATGGAATAATTTTAGTCAATTATTTTACACGACAAATGCAAATGCATATCTGTACGTACAATACCTATAAGTTTCTCGACCAAATAAAAACGCCAGAGCGACATCTACAACGAAGTTGGCGTGGACAGCTTGTTAAGGAATGGTGGAAGTGATAAATTCGTCGGGGAGGAAACTGGTAATTTGTTAACTCATCGCACCAGGCATGACATTGCAATAAAAGCCAATCCAAAAGTTACAGGCTCTCTCTCTCTCTCTCTTGCTGTCTGGAAAAACTGAAGTAAGAAGATGAAAGAACTCGAAGTTTGTGCAGTCGTTAAAAAAGCTATGGGGAAAAAGAAGCAACGAGAGAGGGGGGAAAGAGAGATGATGGGGGAAGAGAGGGGGTTCGTTTGGTTCAGTTCGGGGCAGAAAGAAAGAGTCTACTCGTCAGTGAAATGAGGTGTAAAAGGTGCGTGCTGGCGGATAATAAGCGGGCAAATCAAATAAACCAGACAGTGGTGACGACGGAGCACGCTCGTTCATCAAGAAATCATCCACACGACACACAGGCAGTGTACTCTGAAAGACGTCGAAAGCGAAGAAGAACCCTCTTTCAATCTCTCTCCGTTTCTCTCATAGTCTGAGTTGGACTAGAGACTGTCGTCTGTCCGAGACAAAAACGGGGAAAAATTGTGCGTCCGCACCACCCCCTTCCTTTTATATACATTGTGTAGAAGTGGAAACTTCGTCGTCGTCGTCCTCGCCTCTTCTTCTCCCACCCTCCATCTTTTTTTGGCAAAGACGACGGATCCAGAAATGAAATTACCCCTCTGTCTTGATTAAGCACACGAATCGAGTCGACAAATTTGGCCTTCTGCTCGAAGAGTGCACCAATTTAGCTCATTTACTGCTTGAAAAGCTCCCCCGGATCGAGACAGGCAGGCACGGATGGCCCGTGCGGAAAGTTGGAAAAGAGAGGGAAGGAGACAGGCGGAGTTCGTGGGAAGTTCGTGCGCGCACAAAGAGAGAGAGAGAGAGACCAGCATACAGACATCTATATAGACATACAGACACACACGAACAAAATCTTTCAACGACTGCCTGGAGAGGACCAATGCGTCCATCATCTAACCAACTCTTTTTTTCTTTCTTTCTCTCTCTCTCTCTCTCCGTCTCCTGGTTCTCAGCGCTCTCAACCTACATACCACAATCATCTTGAAAGACCAAACTTAGTTGCAGAACCGTAACCAAGTGGGGGAAACGGGAGATAGAGAGAGGGGGTGGGCAGGGGCACCTAGCTGACGAAGTGCGTCCAAACTGCCAGAGAACATTGGTCCGTGTTTATCTTAATTAAGGCAATGATAAATGTCTTGTCTGTCTGTCTGTCTGTCTAGCTGAATTGCTCAACGAAGTTCGACCTCTCGAGAGACTACTGACTTTCTCCCATTCCATCCTCTTTTTCTCTCTCTCATCACCCGCTTGCTTGATCAACCAGCGTATGTGAGGTGGAAAAGGGGACAGTTGAGGTTGAGCCACAATACAACAAAACCGGTATAGAAGTTGGGCGGACGATTTTTCCGAAAAGAAATTGCCATTCGTGTTAGAGGAGAAGAAAAGGGGAACGCCAACGGAGGGAGGGACGATGGAGGCAGTATGAAGGTTTGTTCAGTCCGTTAAAATGGGGGCACCGGGATCTGTGAGCCTAATATAGCGCGCTAGGTATACAACTGTCGATAATTGATCTCTTTGAACATAGGGGCAGCTCCGTCGTCCACTTTATCAGCCGTTCAAACAGACAAAAATATTTGTGGTGCCAGTTCTTCACTGGGTTTCTCTCTCTGAGTTTTCTGCCTCCTCATCCTACCCTTAGACCAAACCAAACTTACACCAAATCAAGTTGAAGTCGAGCTGTTTATCAGAAAGAAAAGGATTGTTTATTTCTATGATATGATAAATTGTTATGTATTGTAGTAAAACTTACAATTACAAATCATGGAAATAATTTATATTCTAAATATATAATTAGCCCTTGGTGTGGGGAGCACAGTGATGCAGTGTCGATTAGGTGAAATAATTAAAAAGGGAAATTTTTAACTGCCATCCAATATTAGTAATTTCAATAATTTTGCCTAATTTTTAGAAGTCAAAATGGTGTTATACTTATATTAGAGTAAAGAAATGAAAGGAGAGATAAAATCGATGGAAAATGACTAAAAATCCTCTTTAAGAATTAACAAAACATATTTATTGGACACATGTGCAAAAATATTGCATCCTAATCGACGTAACGCGAATGCTTTGTCACATGATTCCCGCACAAATACCATTTAATCTTATAATGCTTTGTGAAAGTTTTATAAAAAGAAGTTTCTTGTTGATGCCTTGAATCTTTCTATCAAGATTTAGCTGAAAAATAACCTACTGAAGATAAAACCAGTTTTATTTAGAAAATCGTTTTTAAAAAACTTTGCATTAATTCATTAAATCCAGCAAAGAATTAAACCTTTAGATTACAAGCAGGTGGCAGATGGTGAATAAATTCTTTCGAGACCTAATACGCAAATCTACTGCGATGTATTTTTGTCATTTCCAATCAATAAGAAGCGACCATGAACTTTCGACAGCCATTCTCAGCAACTGAAATATTTCATTTGTGTTTCTAAATATATACGTAGAAAATAATATCTGAAAGATTCACAGGCAAAAAAGAATTTGTCCCTTTCCACTATAAATCTATGTTGTCTTCCAGTCATGTTATCTATCGATAGAAAAAGCGTTTTTAGGTGTTAAGAAAAACCATGTATAAATTACTATAAACAATTTTTTGGTTAAGCAGTGAGCCTTTCTATAAATGCAGACAAGTCGTGTGAAAACCGTTGATCAGTACTGCTGAAAATATGTCTGCTGCAAAATTATATATTTCTTGTAATCTGTTAAAATTTGTTGTAGTCTTTAGTTTTTATTTACCACCTTGTTTTTCATTTTTTCGCTCAGATATTTCACTAAAAATTCATGCCAAATGAACATCGTAACAAAGTCAAATACATTAAATGAAGAAATTACAAGATATATGTATTGAAACAGTGACTTTGCGCAAAAGTCCAAATCTCAAAGAAGAAAGCAACTAATTTATTATCCCTAACACTAACTCTTCCAAATGAGTAAAGGATATCAACGAAAAAGCAAAATAAAATAATAAATTCTTGGTAGTTTAGTTTTTACATTTTCAGTAATATTTAACAACTGGTTTCATCTGACGATCTACAGTATAGTCCCCCTGTTAATGGTCAGCAACACTTCTGTCAGTGATTTCCCCATCCAGTTCTTGACATTGTGTTATAGTCTATTCGCGGCTTACCCCTCTTTCTGTTCGCTGGTACGCTGTGGAAAATGTTCTTGAATAGTTTCCCGACCTCATCCTCACCATCTATTACTGTAAAGTTCAATTATTCTAACGGTTTCACAAGTTATATTCAGGAAATACAAAAGTATTTCCTGGCGACATACAGACTGTTATCAGACCCACTTCCATTTTCGTAACACATTTGTTCGTCATGTTCTGTATTCAGCGGTGGGTATTTTTCAGTATGAATTTGTACAGCCTCCAGTGAGGTATAGAAAAATTGTTTTCGTTTTCTACAAAATATTACTTAAGCACTCTCTCAATTGGATTTCACCTAAATGAATGCAAGTTTACTATACTAAAGATACACACAGCTATATTAATTCGACTTTAGCGCGAGGCGTCGAAAACAGAAATAATCGCATTACGTCCCTAGTAACTAAGTTACTTCTTCAAACGTGCTTTTAAAACCAGAACTTACAGCAACTAAAATAAATAATTGGCTAACATTCTTTCTAGTGTCCATGAAATAATTGAAAATTAAATAATCTCTTTTGAAAACGTACTTGCGCGATAAACTTTTACTTTACGTAAAAATAAATACGATTTTTAATGATAAGAATTAGGAACTTTTTGGATCTTCTCAATTTTTGGTTTGTCTTATTTGTCACCTTTAAATGAAATACGATAGAGAATTAAATGTTTGGTACACTATTATTAAAGTAGCTAAAAATTTACATAAAAATGTTTTTCGGCATGTTGTTAGTACATTTGACCCTTGGACTCGTGGCCTACAAATGTGAAAGACGTTCCTAGGATTTCCATAGTATATTGCGGTTCCTTCTACCTTTCCAATTTAGCATGTTCAAATTAAAGGAGAAAATGCAAACCTCAATTGTTCCCTTTCCGATTGGAAATGCTGGCGTGGGAAAACCATTCCGGGATTGGAATTCACTGGGAGTGGATCCATGTTCTTCATGTACATGTCCTCTAGCCACCAGTCGCTAACCTACAAGACACAAGGAAAAAGTAAACAGGGGTATTGTTCAGTTTTGTAAAGGCCAGAGATTAGACGACAGTGTAACATATACAGTAACTTACCGAGAAACTTGTCTGCACAGCTCAGTTACTCTGATACATCTAATGAACAGCAAATCACCGCGGCACCGAATTTCGCTACGTGAACTCTACTCACACATATCGATTACCTATACACATATTAAACAATGTTTTTATAACATATCAGTCAGAAACACCGGCGATGTTGGTCTATATCTTCAAGTCGCATACATTGTTAACAGTTATGACCCCACTGCTTAAGAAAAATGAACTCGACAAGGAACAGCTGTGCAATTATCGTCCTGTGTCCTCCTTATCGTTTCTGTCAAAACTGATTGAGAGAGTAGTTGCACGACGATTAGCTCCCATTTGACGACGTACTCGCTCTTGTTACCTAATCAGTCTGTCTACAGACCTGGCTATTCGACGGAAACTGCTTTGTGCAGGTTTCATAATGACCTCGCGTGCGCTATCAACGATGGTCAAGTGTCATGTGTCGTACTTCTCGATCTCAGCGCAGCTTTCGATACGGTCGACCACCTCATCCTTATCGATCGACTCCAACATCGATTTGGCTTCTCTGGTTCTGTGTTAGACTGGTTTAAATCTTATTTAACCAGCAGAACCCAGTGTGTCAGGATCAATGGTAAACTCTCTCAGTCTGTACCTCTTTCCTGTGGAGTACCCCAAGGTTCCGTGCTTGGACCGATCCTGTAAGCCATGTAAACTACACCGATATCTGATATCAATTTATCATATGATCTGAAACACCAAATGTATGCCGGCGACACTAATATGTATATATGGATATATATGGATATATAATCTCACTGCTTGAAAAAGACACTAGCATTGTCAGACTCGTGACATGTCTTGATCATTTGAAAGACTGGTTCAACACGAACATGCTCAAACTAAATGCAAACAAAACAGAAGTCTTTGTTTGCATTACTCGTCAGCATCTCGACTAGTTGTATTTATTGTTGTTTGATGTTTGCGGTCTGACTGTTATTCCAACCTCGTCCGTGCTTAGTCTAGGAGTAATTTTATATAGTAAAATTTCCTTAAATGTTCACATTTCAAATATTTCTAAAAAATCTTTTATTTTTCTTAGTAACATGTATCGTATAGGCCTTTTATTGACGAATCATTGGCTAATTTAGTTATCTGTGCTTTTAAATTTTCTGTTATTGATTACTGTAATTCCATTTTCATAATGATTTGTGAAATGTCTACCCAGATCCGCCCACATCACTGCGACCCTCGTTGACTTGCATTGGCTGCCAATCTATCTGAGACTCCGCTTCAAAATATGTTGTCTGGTCCATAGGTGCATTTTTTGTGGTGCACCAGGCTCCTGTTACAATTGGTCATGCCAGCAAACTCCACCGCAGTGTCAATGTCTCTCAGGTCACAGACTGCACCATGCACCTTTCAACAACTTGTTGTTCATGTCGCTGCAGCTAGGGGAGCATTCTCATTTTTTACCCCGACTGCTTGGCATAACTTACTACCAGCTCTCTGGCGAACATCTGAGTTACCCTGCTTTCAAAAAATCTCTAAAATCTTTTTTATTTTCTTTAAAGTAACTTTTCACAAATTTCTTTCCACTTTGAATGTCATGTACAGATTTGGTGGTTAAAATATATTACATCACATTACATTATATTTAACATATAAGGCAGTTAATGTGCAAGGTAATCATTCTTGGTACTTAGACAAATATATTACATAATATAGAAATTAATGTAATTCTATTAAATAACAATTAGGAACACATTCGTCAGTATGCCCATTGTATCTTAAATATATGTTACTAGCTGGTATACTCAGCATTGCCTGGGAGGAAATTACTGTGCTATTGACAGTACGGTGTGAGATTTGACATACCATCACCTGCCTGCCTGTTGCAAGTGACACACCATAGGCAGGCAAAGAGTGGAATAAAATGGCCTCATGGCCTCTGATTGGCTGGCTTGTTAGCTATCACACTGTCAATAGATCTAACGTTATATTTTAGCCTCCTAACCCCTTGACCTTGACCTCACCCCCCTATGTTACCCACAGGGTTGAGCGGGTCACTTATGCAAAATTTTGGGTCTGTGGGACTAATGGTCTGGGCGGCAAACCCAAACAGGCAGATAGACAAATATATATAAGATTAAAGTTCGGTTTATAAAATCGTGCTTCAATAATCCTTTCTCGGTGTTTGGAAAAAGTTACTGCATCCTGAAAATCTATTGGTATTTAGGCAAAGTTACTATGTATCGAGAATCTGTTCTCGGGTATTTAGACAAAGTTACCATGTACCGAGAATCCATTCTTAGACAAAGTTCCTACATACCAAAATTCTCGGTACATAGTGATGAGTTTAAACTATTGTCTTTATCACGAAATCTAGTAGTACACTATTGACTCTCGGGCATATACTATAGCAATGACCAATGCTTGTAGAAGAGTCATCAATAAGCCCCTGGCCAACCCATGCTAGCATGGAAAAAGAATATTAAATGAAGGTGATGATGATGATGACACTGTAAGTATAGCATATTAGCATATCTATACCACAAACAGCATAACTGCCATTTAATTTTAATATGGTTGTTGCTAAATGCTGAGAGTCACTAGTATACTACTATATTACGTGATAAAGACAATGTTGGTGTAATAGTAATGTTTTATCAATAGTTTAAGCTCATCACTATGTACCAAGAATCTCTGTACATAGTAACTTTTTAAAAATAATGAGAATGTATTGTTGAAGCACGATTTTATATTAAATAATAAACCGAATTTTAGTAACATCATATATTGAAGATACAATGGGCGTACTAACAAATGTGCTCTTAATTGTTAATTAATCGAATTACATTAATTTCTATATTACGTAGTGCATTTGAAGAAGTACTGAGGGTAGTTACCAAGATATTAACTGCCTTATATGCTAAATATACATTGGATACTATTCATAGTTGATTTCAGTAGTGTTGAGAAAATTTTATGTAACAGTCAGTATAAATTGAATAAAGCTTTCTCTAAAAAATTAAATGATATCAAATACAATAATTACTATTAAATTCAGGTTAAGTTTTGGTTCAGTTAAATTTATTACCATAGAAAAATTTAAAAAAATATTTTCCTAGACCAGCCCCTTTGGAATAAAGTACTGTTTTGGAGGACATGTCCTCTGAAAACAATTTTTTGCTGTGAATTTCACAGCATGAATTGGACAAAAATATGTAAATTATTAACCAAAAAGGTTGAATTATAGTTGAAATCAATAAATTTCAAGATTTCACATCAAGGATTCCAAAATTTAACAGCATTGCTGGGAATATGTCCATGGCTGAAATAAATTTATTCCAGAAGGGCAGACCGGAGTCAAAACTAGGCCACCTGGGTGCAAGCCAGGAATCCTAACTGCTAGACCATCAAGGTAGATGGTTCAGTTCAAATTTTTCTTTGCTCATTTAAACAAAATTTATATATCAAAATAATCTACATAACTCACAGATCTCAAATATGTCTTTAGTTTTTAATTTGGTCAACCATGTAAAAAGTTAGTCATTTGAACATATCCAAAATGGTCTATTTTTTATATTTTTCCAATGGTTTTTTACTATGGAGCTCTGTGATCATTTTGGTGTTTTTAATTGATCGGATAAACTTAATTTTTAAATAAGTCTGTCATTTCTTTATCAATATTCATTCTGTAAAACGAAAAAGATAGAGAGTAAAATATCCATTAAAAATTTTAAAAAAATAATACATCATGCAAAAAATGGCATTGAATTAAAAAAACACTTTTTCACCAAATTTTTTTTTCTTCTGATATAAATCAAAGTTATGCTTAATTTCTGAATATACTGTGTAAAATTACACAAGGAATCCAAATATGTTACCTAGAAGTGTGTATTGTATCACCCTAGCCCTAACCATAACCAGTAGTTTCAGTTTCATGCCATCTGGCCCCTGGACCAAATTTCAATGAAACTAGGAATGGTTCAGTGTACTGCAAAGGAATCCAAGTATTTTAACTAGAAATTTGTATTGTATCAACCTAACCCTAACCCTAATTTATCCCCATGAAATATTTTTCACTAAGTCTCACTTGGATCTTACTCCCTTTGGGTAGGGGAGTCACCATGCAAAAAACCGGATCAATTATGGTTAAAAATTGATGAAATAGAAGTTGGATGTCTAGTAGGAACATATTTGAATAGTTTACTCGAATAGTTTAGACATATGTAAATCTCCCTATAAGTCTCTATATTTTTTGTAATGTTTCTAGACCAATTTTTGACAAAAAAGGCCGACATTAAGATCTGAGTTCACGTGTGATCACCACACGTGATTTAAAATTTTGGGTCCAAAAGTTCTCCAGCCGCTAGCAAGCAAAGTTACAGTGCGATTTGATTGAAATACTCTGGAAAGTTTGCGCGTGTCTATATCTCCAAGCTGCAAAAAAAGAAAAATCCAGAAACTTGACTTGTGAATTGAGGTACACTCGGCCAAGATGGGGCCTATTTTTCACGTGGTCGCTGAGGGTCACCTGTCTCCGGATTTTTTTCCCGAACAAAACTCTTCGGGACCGTCCATTAGGGACAAGGAGGCATGCCTGACCAAATTTTGAAGTAATTCGGAGGTGGCCTCGCGGTCAACCCTGATCACGCGAACACTTCGGAGGTGAAATGCAACACTTTTGTTTAAACGGACCGATTTCGCTCATTTTCGGCACAGCCCTAGTGACCGTCAATGGAAGTCCACAGCCAAAACTTCAAGTAAATTGACCTCCAGGAAAAAAGTTTGAGCCTTGGACTGTTACAGGGATTTGTCTAGTAGTAAGTGATGTGCAGTGTCGGGGTCACTTTTCATGACGTCTCAGTTTTTCAAACTTTTTACGTAGTTGTGTAGCTTATGTGCCCATATAAATATAATAGGTATTTCTTTTGTCAAGGCACGCCCAAACTTTTGTGTATGACCTTAGCCCCTATACCCCTTTTCGGCACTTTTTAGAAATTTTCCAACTTTGGCCTGGTCTCACGGGCAGGTCTTTGCTTCAATCAATTTTCGGCCATTGTATAGAGGGCTGGAAGATCTGTTGATCCCCAAAAAATCGTCCGAAAATATTTACTCGTTCCAAAGTTATGGCGGCTCAAAATTTCCCCAAATTTAGCTGTATTAGCGAATTTTGCCGAAAGCAAAGGGTCGGGCTTGGGTCCAGACCCAAAAATGTTTGCTTGTAATGTTGTAGCTTGGCCTACAATACATACGAATGTGTTAATCAATCTGCTGTAGCTTATTAACTTTTGATGCTAGAGATCGTCAAAGTTGGCAATTTTTGACAAAACCTTTGAAACAGACCCAACTTTGAGGCCATGTGCTCACTTATCCCCAAGGCTGATACCTTAGCTTTTTGGCCACAATATAGAGAAAAGGTAGGCCTTTAACATACTTTCAAAACCCCAGCTTTTATGCAAGAATTACTGAGTTATGGCCGTCCAAATTTGAAAATGTTTATGATATTAAAATGAAAATTACGAGGGTCTTCCCACAAAAGTAGCAAATTTTTTAAAATTTTTTTGCCTTGGCATAGTGTACCTAGTCTGCCTGACCAGGAATCAGTTGAGATTAGATTATTTAGAGTTACTCTGGGACCCTCAGGCTAGATGGCCTTTTCCTTTTTTACAGAGGGCTTTTTTTTGCCCTCTTGCCCAAATGAGCTGAGATTATAATACACAAGGTGCGTATTGAGTAGCTCCATTGACCTGATTAATGGTTTTCTGAAAGACCACGTCGTCTGGGAGCTGGCGAGCCGGAGGCCAATTTTCGCATATTACCCAAATGGGACCCTGGTCCGACTTTGGACCGCTATAGCTCCAAACTGCCCCCCTTGTTTGACTGTGTAGAGGATCTTGAGAGGAATAGAATGAAGTAGAAACTGTAGAAATATATTTGAAATTGGGCCCAGCAGAGCCAATACATAAGCACTATTTTTACACAGAAATCTAAAATTTGCATAGGGACCAGAGTTCAAGTAACCAATACTACTCA
>JAUYWV010007677.1:0-17375 GCA_032274565.1 Nematoplana nigrocapitula
GGCGAATTGAGCAAACTTGGCCAAGTAGAGCACAGTTGAGCGAGGAGGTCCGTCTTCTATGATAGCCAAGCGGTAACTGATCTATGTTTCGTCTCTTGCCTGGTTATATGGGGGATGACTCATCGGTCGGAAACGTGTTCGTGCGCAAGGGGGGGGTGACTCATCCGTCACGCATGGCTACTGGCCTAGAGAGAAGCTATAGTATACTACTACTGTTTGCGCATTTGACTCTTTTTTATGAATACTGTGTATAAGAATATTTTCGTTTCACAATTCACGTTTTACGATTTATATCCTGACAAGTTAAGGCATTTGGCCATTCGTCTGGTTATTAGCCGTTGTCGTACTTGTATACCCCGCAACTGCAGGCTAGCTTGGTATTTGCTGTCGCCATGTTTTCCCAAGTAGATACTGCTACATTTATTATGAACAGTTCGTATTCGCCGAAGCCCGTGCAGGAAGTGGCAAAATCACAAATAAATGACACTTTAAAAGTTTCCAAATAATAAGGCGCAACCCTTCATTATCTATAGGCGTGTGTTATAGTTAATGAATGTTTCTGAGGTCATTAACAAAATATAAAGAGGGCCGATTACGGTTTATTTTTTCTTAAGGAATACAGAAATTATGATTTTAATCTTAACCATTAAAAAAATATAAACCTTCAATCTAAATTTTATGTTCTGATCTATAAAACCTCTTTGGGAAAATATAAAGCTATATAAAGGTTTGGAACTCCATAATCATATATTGTAGAATAATATAAAATCTGTGATAATATTCAAATTTTTTAGCAGCTTAATATACTAAGATATTACCAAACAATATGTGCAATATTTATGTATTTATATTGTCTACTTGTAGAAATAAATTTTATAATTTCACCTTTCTCAAACAGTTACTGGATAAAAACCTAGCAACCACCTTGGATTATGTGCTCTATGATTCTCACAACCTTTAATCACGCTGTAGTTCTCTTTGATAAAGGGTCGTATATACGAAACCGCGGATGAGAATCCACTCTTATTAGTTATTTTTAAGTTACGTTTGTTTTAAGTTGAATTGCGAAGCGTTCCATTAACTCAAAAAATGTTTATTTTAATTTTAAACTTATTATAATTACTTAAAAAGTAGTATGAATGTTAAAATTAATTATTTCTGATACATCATTGATTTGGTGCATATGTAAAAACTCGAAATTAAATTAAGGTCACATATAGTACATTTATTGATTAGTATTATATTAATAAAAAATAACACATGATACATCAAAACAATACAAGAGAGTATTATATACAGAAAAAATATATAGTCAAATATGCGTACACGTGTTCCTGTGGCGGGCAACATTAAGTACTATAGTTTTGTTCAATCGCTGAGTGTTGTACAGAAGCAAAATCAAAGTGAACAAACACTCCATGGGAAAGTAAGCCAAAAAGAGAAAAGATTCGAGTAATGGATTCGTATAAATCTGGATCCATCGAACACAGCAGCGCACAAAACAATGACAAAACAAGTCGAAAAATAAAGGTAAAATATCTTACGGCTGAAAAACATAGCTTTTCATTCCGCAGAAAATGTGTCTTTTTCGCACGCACAGTGTGTAGGCACAACAGAAGGAAAACTTATAGGTAATCGTTTAGCTTTATAGAACGCAAATTGAATATAAATAATAATCAGTGTATTTCATATACAATCAAAATATAGCTGCCTCATTCATTACTAACTATCGCCTAATAATTACACATCCATGGCACAGAACTGAAAACTTTGCGAAAAACTACAAATGATAGCTTCAACCCAAAACCATGCTCATAATCACATAGAATACGAATGTCGGCTCGATGACAAGGGGTGGGGGTGGGGGACTGAGGAAGGCAGAGAGAGAGAGAGAGGTATGTACAAAATTACACAATTTCCAGGAAAAGAGCCACATCAATGTTCAAACACACAACATTGCCCTCATACAGCTCATAGAGTTCGTAGATTTGAGATACTGCGCGGTCAACCGCTGCCCCATTAAGATAATTGGACAGATCAAAATAATACCATAGCTAACAAATCTCTGCATTTTGGTTGATCACAATAGATATTTCTTGTTGAATTTTTATTGTGCTTCTCCATTTCAATTATATGCGTGCTTCTCAGATAATTAAACGAATATTACTGTGTTAATATTTCATATGCTGGAAATGAATAAATTCCTCCAATGAAAGCTGTGTCAAAGTGATAAGCCAAACTTTGCCAGTAATATTTTTTAAATTGAACTGCTAAACATCCAATCAGAGTGCAAAATAAAATATTTCAACCGATTCAAAATGTCATGTATTACAATTTTAATCACTAACAAAACACAATTGCGCAAACACTTCCCAGATTAAAGTACAGAATAGCAACTAAAGATATAGAAAAAAATTCGACAACAAATTAATGTAAACTGGTAGATTAAAATTTCACGAAACGAATTTCACAAGACTTCAAATACACACTGAAAGATATTTTCCTGTGTAACACTGGTGTCGTTGGTTAGTCATATCAAATCCCCACTCTCAACAGAAGCACAAACAATACGACCGCGTTTTGAGGAATATGTACACACAACTACATCTGTACACTTCACCAAAAGAAACCAACAAAAGACTTGCGATAAAATAGAAAAGATAAAAAATCAAAAATATTTTACGCCAAAATCATTCCATATACAGCATTGGCTACACATGCCAGGTCAAGTTCAAATATAGAATCCCCCTATTTTTTCAGTATATATCAAGATACCCTGTCAATTATGTAAAATACTTTAACAGCTGCAAAACCGACAGTTTCGCTAGCACTTGAAATATGTAGACCACTGCATAAATTTGGCCGGACCAAAGCTAATTCCAAGCAAATAAGTTAATAAGACAAATTGTTAAAAGGTTTTAATTTTAAATTGTTTTAAAAGGTAGACTAATCAATTGAAATTAATCAATCCAAATAAGTAAAATTTAGAAATTAAGTACTATATCTCTATTTGAATATATGTATTGCTATTAAGTTGATTCTACGAAATGAATGAAAACACTCTGTAAATACACGTTGTAATTACGCAGAATAGTGTTTGGGAAACTCTTGCAATAAAAAAGACTTAAACTGCAGCCGGGAATTGAACCAAACCCTTTCATTACAGATAGAAAATTAATGAATGACAATGCTATCTTTACACCGTAGTTTGACTTAAGAGCGGCTAGTATAGAGTGCGCTTTAATAAAAAAATACTTTCTACCAGTTCTTTTCGATTAGATTTCGTATTGGGATATTTGAGGAAATGAAGCATACTCTTCATTTGTCAGAATGTTATTTAATTGTTCGCGTTCGCTTTCACTCTTCCACTGCTTGCATTTCCTAACAAAGTTCCAAATAACTTCTGTTTTGTGTGTGATATTATTAGATTTTTAGTTTTTTGATGTATTGTTCTTTGGTTATATTTTATCACAATTACTACACAATTCGAATTGACGGTATTGTCCAACCTAGAATGTAAAATCTATCTCAAACTGAAAAGCCGATTATTCACACGAAGAAACGTTTTAGTCTCATAGTCAGGGGCAAAGCATTTTAAATTTTCTTTCTTCACTACTGATTTGTCATTTGTTTAAAGAAAAAGGACCTCAAATGATATGAGGGCCTTTACAGATATTGTTGAGGTAGGCTTCTTATGAAAAATATACGTAAAAAGTGGAATTTGAAGCTGAAGTGGTAGGCCAACCACTCTGTACGTCCTTCTCCCTCTTTTAGAATCAAAACTCCGCAAATCAATGCTTTGCTCGAGAATTGTGTAGGCCTGTTGAATTCCTAGTTTAGTCATCATTTTTTAAATGTCGGTAATCGTTAAAATCGACCTGACTTCAGGAATTATAAGCATGTTAAGTAAAATGTTTCATCGTTATCAAGTTGAAAACCATTTGAAATTATCCCGGTCGGTGCCAGCTTGCAGTTTACAAAGTAGCATTGGGTTGGAGCACAAAGTACGCGGAAGAGCGAGAGCGCGAGAAAAAAGCACAACTTGTGGCGGACACAGACGAATGCACACCGAGGAGATACAAGATATATACCTACCCAAATACAGACAGACAGAGGAGAGATAGAGAACAAAACCTTAGTCTGTGCTTGTACCATCACGAGTAAAGTGAGTGAACGAACAACCTGCAAATTGAGAAGGTGGACGAAGCCAACCCCGCCCCAACCGTAGTTACAATTGTTCGAAGTGCTGCTGCTCCTGGAGGAGTTCCTTCTCGGTGAGGTCGTCGGTCACATAGTCGATCATGCTAGGGTCTGTGAGGAGCTGGAAGTCACTGTCCGAGATGTCCAACAGGGAGACATCCGGGTCTATTACACTGCCGAACCCGACCGTGGGGTTCAGGCCGGAGAGGATCTCGTTCGTGAGGGTGCAACTGTCCCGGCGTTCGTACTCGGCGTCTGCGCGGGGAGACATGAAAAATGCGATAAAAAAGAAGGGGTCTTCACACTCAAACTTTTATAGAAAGTAAATGCATGGGCCCCCAGACAGCTTCTCGTGGCGGGGTGTCCTGCTCCGGCAGGCAAAGTGCTACAATCCCTAGGACCTTCTACGGTTTCTCTCTCACTCTAACCGCCTCTTTCCTTCGGAAAGAACGTTCGTCACTTCTCGGTCGCTTCGCCAGCTGGCAGCGTAGCGTCCTCCTTCCACACTAAAGTCATCGCCTGCCTTCAATATATCGAGGTAGTTGTGGTCCTCCCAGACACCGGAAGACTTAATGGAGTTCGTGTCCTCACCGATCCCAGTCCCTCCTCAGGAAACTCACTGCAGGTCCCAGCCAACAGACAGATACTACCCGTATTGAAATATGGTGCTGCTTGACTGCCCTCAATAACTCACAACAAATGGGTCCCCCGGCCCATGGTGACCTACCCGGCAACGAGGCAGCAGACAGGAGGGCTAGAGAACAGTTACGAGGCAATCCCCCATTCAGTTACCCAAAGGGCCTTCTCAAGACAATAGAGGGCATCAGAAGACTTAAACCGAATTCCATCCACAGGGCACTCGCCACTACTCCAAGAATACCTACACCGCATCGGGGTAGCGGAGTCCGCCGCGTGTCTCGACTGCAATGGTGCCCCTCAAGACCTCCACCAAAAAATCCTCGAGGGCCCTACCCACTCAGCGCTCCGCATCACGGTCCGGGATCCACGTTAGCCAAGCTCGGGAGGGTCGACCTAATAGTCTTGTCGAATCTTCGGGAGGTTGGACGCTGACACCACTCTCCCGCCCGGGAATGAACAACAGAGTAAATGCATGGTGATTTACACCAACAGTGGTCACCATCTAGCTTAATAGCGAGTAATACAGTGAAAGTACTGTCTGCTTGTTTTCATTCCAGACGCTATAGTGTTTATGAGTTCAATTAAATGTGCCGACGAGACAAGGTTATCAAGCAGTGTTTACACTCTCTCCATATAGTCTATACACAATGCATATACATATAGGTGCTAGCTAATCCGAACAACCCGCACCCTTTCTCTGCTAACCCATTTAATTCGAACACCTATAGAATCACGCTTGATAACACACCCCTCGAACGACCCGATATGACGAGCACTTCAGCGTACGTATACTATGCATAAAGTGCTCAACTGAGATATCTGATGAGGTCAGTTACTCGTGAACAAAGTAGTACAGGAAACGACTAACTGTAATTGACGACTGCATTACTTGACATTGAAACATAGCTACGCAGAATTTTGTTTTGTTTGAGATAATATTTTTATTGGCTTTCTTCTATTTAGACTTCCATCTGACCCATAATCCGCCAGGCAAAATGCTCATTCCCTGGGATCTCCTGTTTATCTCTCTCTCCTCACGTTCGCTTTCTTTTCTCCTATATTTCTCTTTCTCCCAGTCTCTCCTCAGGGCGTTCCCATTGGCCGGGAATTACAACAGCAAGGAGTTCAAATGTCGGACTTATCTTGTACGTATTTTCTTTCTTTAAAAGCAAGTTCCCATTTTACAAATCGCTGATGAACAGCCCACAGTTTCCATAGTGACATATCACTCCCGCTACCCCTCCCCCCATGCAGTGAGCAATGCGCGGAAAGCGGACAACAACAATCTTCTCCACCGTATAATCGCACGAGCTAGTTTCGCTGAAGTAAAAATAGAATAAATAAAATTCCCAGTAGATATACGAGAGAGAGAGATGCCTACGCCTCTGAATAAACAAAGGCAGAGGTTAATTGCTGACGATGTAGACAAAATAAAAATAACTAAAAAAAGCTATTTATGGAATAGGCGGTGGGTAAATCAGTTCTGTAAGCGACATTTTTATATCGTACCAAAGTGACCCACACGGTCGAGGGATGATAGTATAATCTGCGGAAATACGAGCGACAACCGGGACTGCCGACTCTATCTCAATCTCACCTGTGAATATAATATCCGGCAGTCGACTAATGTTGGCTAAACTCGTTTCAACCTCCTCGTATCCCGCCATTGGATGCGGACTGGTGGACTCTCTTTTCTGCAAAACGGGAAAAATAAAACAAAACCCACCGATATATGAAGACTGGAACTGTCATTTATAAATACACAATAAAATAGGTCATTATTAATTCCACAAATATATGCATTTTTAACGAAATGAGAAGGGGCGGTTTAGTTTTGCCCCATTTACGCAGTATGAGTCGGCTACTACTGTAGATTCGATTCATATAGTCCGAATTTCCCAACTGAGTTAGGTAAGGTGGGATAAAGCAGCGATGACCGGAAGATGACATCAGAAGTAAAGAATTTTCGGGCAGTCCAGGTTAAGGTGTGCGAGGTCCTCGGGAGGGAGTCATCACACGACACACGAGAAATGGAGGAGACAGAGAAGTGGGTGGATATTACATCGAAGGCGGGGAAGATTGTGCGTGGAGGTATGCAGAGGGGAGACCAGAGGTGGGTGAAGTAAGAGCGCTGGTATGAGGATTGCCATTCGGAGGAGTTGGAGATGACTGAGAGAGATGGATAGGGGGGTATTTTCTACGACCAATACTGCCTTTACGGCGAAAACAACAACGTAAACTCAGTGCTGATATCCGGATACGACAACCGACAAAACATGGCGCCACTGATGACAGGGGATTTGGTCAACTCAACAATGCGTTTATACGACTATAGTATCAGTTTTAAGTACGCCACGCCCTTAAATGAAAAAGTGAAGAATTTAAAAAATCAATGAGAGATGGTAGTCGATTTCTGCAGAGTCTGACCATTTCTCACTTTGCGGGATCCATAGTAGACCGGCGCTCGCAAACTCGGCGCATATGCGATCCCTGTGGCATCTCTGAGATAGTGCGGGAAGCTGATCGAACAACACAACATAACAACACCGAGCACTATTTTAGTACGGTGAGAGGTGAACAATAAGACAACAAAACAGATCCGCAAACATTTCCAATAGTTTCTATATTATATAGAATTCCCAAACGCTGATTGGCTCTGGGTCTGACCTTGACTGTTTTAACATATTTTTCCTCAGAATACCTAATCACGCTTTTTAATATACTGTATAAGTTAACAAAAATCTATCGCGCAAAGGTGGACTCACCGCCTTGTAGTTGTCATACTGGTGTTCCTGAACCGAAGCCAGTTGTGTCACTGGGCAACACACGTTCGGCTGGAAAGAGAAGAAGTAGATAAGGGAGTCATAGTTGCAATTATATCGACCCCAGCACGACACAAAGTCATCAGAAGTTGTTCGGCAAAAACAGTGTGCGTCGTGGGGGAACCACAGACGCTTTAGAATCGATCAGAGCTGATGAAGCAAACCCCGACATCTCTTATTTCATTTAGTTTCAAATAATACATTCAAACGTCAATAGTTAATCAGTTAAGCACATTAGCGTGTTACCGCGATTTCTAGTTCGAATCCTCTTATCTCATAATTCATTCTAAAAAGCGCGTTCGTTTGAATATTACAGTTAAATATTTTGAAAAAAATGCGTAATCAACAGCGACACCTTATACAGCATTGGTTTACGTAAAACATAAAAGAACACAAGCAAGTGTTACTAGTATGGTGGGGTAGTGTTGTAGAGGATTGGGTTATTCTACTACTGGTTTATTATCTGAAATAGAGGGATATAATTGAGTGCCAATTCCTCGATATATGAATTTTTTACTTTAATTTGACACAGTCTATTTTAATTCAGCATATTTCATTGTTATTCTTCTAATCTATACATCATTGATAAATAATTAATTAAAACAGGTGTCACACAAAATGGGATGTCCCATTTGCCACCAGAAGACAAATACCTCTAGCAGTCGAAAATTGCCCAATTTCTCTCCCCATAATATCAGCCTGTGTGAAAACAGAGCTGAATAAGACAGACGGAACAATCATGCTATGCATGAAGCTACTAAGAAGTGCAGCAGAATTTCACTAGTTCTTTCTTGGAATAAATAACCATTAACCGACCAACAAATAAAGGTCAACAGCGCATGAAAACAACGCGCATCGCAAAAGATCCATTTCTAGGCACACGAACTCTCTCTCTCTCTTATCCTTCCGTTATAGTCTATGCTAAGGTAATGATATAAATCCGCGAAATGTACTTGTGGTAGGATCAGGCAAAAACTTCCTACCAGCCTATAGCTAGTTCATCAATTCCTGGATTCTCCATCAACCCCAAATCAAAACGTTTTCGTACAATGAAAATATAAACCCCTAGGGCTCATCCTGCCCCATCTACAGTACGTACTGGGGGAGTGGCGCTTCAAAAGCGTGCTGCTAACACCGCAATTAACCTTCAGGTCTAATGTTTTCTGGCTCTGATCTCAGTTCAGTTGTCTCTTTAGTAATGATTGCATGGTAGGTCCCTTTTACACATACTCTCGCGTTGAATTTGCCACAGACTCAATTATACAATCACTCACTCTCTCTTTCACTAACTCTTATTCTCTATCACATACTTATACTCTTAGACACACTGGCTTTCCCACTCGATCGCACTCTATATTTGAATATGAGGTTAGAAGTAGTAGTAGTAGTAGGCGACCCCTCCCCCAAAGCCACGTGCTCCAAGAGGTCGGGGCGCTGACGCGTCCCCCCGACCTGTAATGACAACAACAACAAGCCACGTGCTAAGGGGGTCCGCCGCCCAGCTCTCCAGGTCAGCCAATCTCGGTACCCCACTGCTTTATAGCGGCGCCACCACCACAACGGGGTCCGTCCAAAAGATCCGGGAGTAAGGATTGTAGGAAAATACATAGGTGCATGTAAAGAGGTGTTGCGTATTAAGTGGGTGTGTTTTGATAAGTGGGCAGAGTGAATGTGTGTATGGCGGGATTGATTTTGTGCAAGTATTTGTTGGAGGAGTGTAGATTTGTCGCATCTGTGTTGTGAGAGAATTCTGCGTGTGTGTCGTGTGAGTGTTTGTTCCGATTTGTTTATGGGTGGTGGTTGTTGGTTGAGGACTTTGTTATGTGAGGCAATTGTTTACAATGCGTGTGTGAATTGTCTTCATGTTATGTTTGATTGTGTCTTGTGTGGTTTCTGCTAGTGGTGTGTCGATGTTTGTGGTTTATGATTGGTTATGAAAGATGGTTTGCTTTTTGTATCGATCTGGAGCAGGTTCATGTGTCAGGTGGTGGAGAGGGTGCGTTGGGAGTAGTGCTTGTTGTCTTGCTTTGGGATGCATGTAGTTTGGGGTGATGTTCAATCAGGAGTATCTTGCATTAGTCGTGTATAGGTGTTGTATGTTTGTGTTTGTATCGAGTGTGCAGCCTGTGGCGATTCGCAGTGCTTTGTTGTGTATTATTTGTAGTTTGTTTATGTTCGTGTTTGACGTCATGGGTGATGCATATTCAAGGATGGGTCTGGTGATTGCTTTGTATGTGTTTGTAATTGTCTCTTTGTTTAGTCCCCATTTGGTTGCGGTGAGTGCTTTGAGGATTGTTATTGTGTTGTTTGCTTTCTGTTGTGTGTGTTTTCTGTGTTCGGTGTAGTTGAGTTTGGGGTCGAAAGTAAGGCCGAGGATTTTCGGATGTTTGATTGTGGGTAGTGTTTTGTTTTCGATTTGAAGAGGTAGTTGAGTGTCATATTGTGCTGGATCCGACTCTTTCGTCCCCGAGTACATCGCCCTAATTGCTGTGCCACCATCGCACATTATATGAGTATGAGAAAATAGGAGACAAATGATTTCTTTATGTTTTCCCTGTATCCGTATCCATATTTCTGCCCCATATAGCAGTACGGGTCTCAGTACAGTCTTGGTTGATGATTCCAGACAGCTCTCTTCATCCCCTTCTTCACGTCACGCCTTCTTCCTCCGTCCTTGTCCCGTTCAATGTTCGTTTCCGTCCGATCCACCCTCCTAAAAGACCTCTGTTTTCCATGGTTCGTTGAGCATCGTTGAGACGTCGACAGTGTGTCCCCATAACCGGGCTCTGGCGATGTCCCATCTAGGGCACAGGCACGGGAGGTGTTTCACCGTCTCATCTTCTCCGCAGGTCGTGCAGAACGGGTCCCCAGCTTTCCCTGCCCGCTAGAGGCCTCTCGTCAACAATGTGCGGTTGCAGCTTAATTGTCGGATGTTGCGTTCTTCCTTCATTGTCTGCCCTGTGGTGTTCAGGGTCTTTCCACCGCCAGTGTTCGCAAACCACTCCATGCACTTGTCGTCTCTTCTGTTCTTCGTATGGTGACCTTCGCAACACTTATGGTGATCGCCATTTCATGTTGGTCGAGATTCGTTGCCTCGCCTGCCATCATATCCACTAGTTCGTTACCACTGATGCTGCAGTGGCTGGGAATCCGCATGATATGGATACCGTGAGCTTTGGCCAACTCAAGCAGGGTTGCTCAGATGTTGTTCGCCGTTTTATTCGTTTGTACGGCTGGTCCCTCCCTCTGAGCCCTTTTATGACCTATTCAAAACATTTCCTGAATCGATGGGAAACTGATTCCTGAAAAAGTTGTGTATCAGTGTAAAGTTTGATCATTTGAGTCGATATTTTGTCATGCTAATTTGTAGATGTTGCGAACCTGCTTTACTATGATGCGGAGATTCTCAGGCACCTTGTCTGCAGGTATGTAGTAGAAATTAGACACTGTTGTTTAGGCATTTCAGATTATGTAAAAACACTATAGTTATAGATATTCCTGTTCAATGTTTCCTATAAAGATCATTTTACAGCTGGGAAACAATTTGTTTTTATCCCGATTCCAATGAACCCCTTTCAAAAGGCTCGTTCCGGAATCTCCTCGTTGGCTGCTAGTTCAGGGACGAAGGGAAGAGGCCGAAAAAGTGTTGAAAATGATTGGAAGATGGAATAACGTTCCGGTGGAAAACTTTGACAAGGTTGTGGTCCAGGTAGGACAAAATGGGATCTGATTACATGCTGGTGTACGTAGTGCTACCGCTGTCCATCTCCTGCATTTAATTTTATCTCTGACAGGTTCATCATTACCGTTTTAATTAATGCTACTGTAATTCAATTTTTTCTGGTCTATCAAATTTTATATATATAGCTTGCTCATTCCTTCATTGGCTATACTGTATATGGTATTTGCAAAAATCAGTCAGTTAAATCGGTACTACTTAATATATGCCAGTGGCCCGTTGCAGCTACGCTTGCAAGTGTTAAATACAGATAACCAATTTCAGAATAGTGTTACGTACATCGATTGGAGGGCAAACTTCGCCATATAGGGGCCCACTAGATCAAATCTAAATATTAGTGTAATTATATATTTTTAAACAAATAAAAGTGAAATATAAACACCTATCGATTATGAACTACCGGTATTAGAAACTACATATATCGAAGATACTAAGAAAAATGCAGTAGTTTTATTCATAAAACAAGTATAGTTTTATTATATAAATTTAAGCATTGTTCGATAAATAAAATAAATTAAAAGCTCTCAGAAAAGTTAAAAATAGTTAACTCATAACTATTTAAGAAGATATGCAGCAAATCCACCTAGTTGTATTAAACTAGCTCGGGATACAAGGAACACAATGATAGGACTTTCATTGCAGAAATTTTGGTGCAAACTGGCAAATCCAAAAGCACTCCCCCTGGATACGCTACTGTCGTGGAACATTTATTATCACTAGTTTTATCTAGGTAAAACTGAATATAAATCAGAATTCGTACAGTTAGAATTAATGCCACTTTTGAGTTTTCCCGCGCAAAACAACGACAAAATAAATGTAACTTCTCACATGGCATATGCCCTGGTGCAGCCAACAGGGGGGCCCTGCGTAGGCAAAAGGGGCCCTGTGCTAGATAGGAGATTGAATATTAAGCCTGGGAAAGGAGCGGAGAAGGACTACTGACTGATTCGTGACGCGTAAAAATCGTGTGTTGTGTGTATATGTGTGTATGTTTCTGTGTGTGTTTGGCAGAACTGGCTAATGCGATGGTGGTGTCCTAAATCATTTCATTCCAAATACCTGCCCACAATAAAACAACAACTTCCACATTCGGTTGCTCGTTCCATTTCAGAGTTCCAGATGCACTACTACTGCCCCAACGACACCTCAGTCCTTAACAGTTCCTATGCGGAGAGTGCCATATGGGACAACCAGTCCGGCAACAGTTATGAGACGAAGAAGAACGTCAACCCCTATCACTTGCTCCACAGCTCGTGCCAGAGGGAGATCTCTGTGCTCTATCTTCTGCTCACTATCGGGACAGTTTGGCTCGCCTTACATGTTCTCAATTTCACCAAAACGTGAGTACTGGATGGCAGGCAGACTGCATTGTGGCCGTTGGATAATTTTCGTATGGGGGAAGGGGTGGTTGAAAAGACAGAGAGCGGTAAAAAAACTTGAAATTTGTGCATAAACAAGTGTAAACTCTTTCGATTTTTTTACTTATGCAGTTAGAGATAAAATACATTACAGTATAGATAGGAAAAATGGGAATTATATACGGTATATTTGCAGGAATATTTAAATCACAATTTTTGTCAATCAGATATCGATTAGCAAAGAATTGTATAGATTTTGTAAATGCTGTGAAACCTGTATACATGTACATTATCTTGCACCAGTGTAAATGTGTAAATGATTATAATCACACATTATGAAATTAGGCGTCTGTTAAAAGTACTCATGTACTGGTCTAAGATTTATGGCCCCAGCAAACAACGTCGGAGTAACATACGTTTGGGGAAACGCTGACAAACTACTCGACGGCCATTGCTGTTGACTTTATCAGAATAAGTGCGCTCAATCTCCGTTGAATCTCTACGTAACTGTTCGTATGGTTGCGCCTTCCAAAATCCTAACCAATTCATTGGCATACTCAACAGATAAAAACGAATAGTGTTTTCAAAAGGGAGGGGAAGAATACACATGAGCTGGACCACTTTCACACCCCAGCTACAACATGATCGCTGTTGTTATCAGTAATTGACATAACTACGAATAATATAAAAATATTTGGAAAAGTTTGATATGATTCAGGATGCGGGTGGCTGCTAGCTACAGTATATATGAGGGGGCAAACTTTCGAAGGGGACGCTAAACTTTAGAGTGGGATTAATTAGGACCCGATACGGCACCCCAGCCAAGAATAAAACTAATTATTCTGGAATTTTATTAACAAGTTTTTTCTTCCACAGTTTGCATATTGATCCATAACAGGCATAAATCTGAACATGGCAAGTAAAATTTTGTCAAAATAAAAAATATCTCTCTACTCCATATACTGTATGTGTGACTGTGTGAACACGATAAATGTCCAAACGCGGAAATCGCACTACGCTACATTTTACGTGCACGGCAAACGGCTTCCTGGGAGTAACATAGACTGATAAAAAATCCCTCCCCATCTATGGTTTAAAGAATTTCATTTTGATAACACCATGGGAAACCTCATTTCGTGTTAAAATTAATTGAAATTAAATTCCTCATTCTTATAATAGCCGATGCTGCAATGCTACATCATTATACTACAGAATGTGGCTTCCAATTGAGTTAACAAATTAATTGAGGACGTTAGACGTTGATGTTTTAAGACAGCAAAATACTACAGAACGAGGCTCTCAATGACTATAATGAAATCTGGAATGTTTGTTTGTCGGTTGTTATGGTGATCGATGGTAGAGAGTACTAGGACGCTTTTTTTTCCGGGTATTTATCTAGTATGCAATAAACTTAATATCACCGACTAGACCATTTTTCAAATCACGTGAAAATATTGTGCAAATAGAACCCAGGTTTGCCAAATTTGGGGCACATATCATCTCTACTGTATATTTCACTATCAGTCTGGGATAAAGTATGGTCTGAAGGAAGCAAAAGCAAGACTTGTGAACAGAGTTGCCCCCGCTACTTGCATACTGCTTCGGCTACCCGTTGCAGTGGTTGAGTGGAATTCTCTCCATAAATCGACTGGTTTAATTGCGGTATTGCCTTTCTGTAGTACCAAAGGTATGCTAACTGTTGTTTCTCTTTCAGACCTTTCCTGAACTCAGCAAAGCGTGAACTTCTAGCCGATTTTGCCCTACCGGTGTCCGTCATCGTCATGTCTGTGATTGGAACTTATCTCTTCAGAGCTATCAAAAGTGAGTCAGCATCCACAGCTTTCTTCGATTAGCCCAAGCAACTCCTCATTCTGATACAAATTTTCCTAGTCATTAACCGCACATCTTTCGAATTAAACGGCGAAAGCCGAGTCACACACACGTAAAAATGAGTTCTATATCGGAAAAGTCAGATTTATTAACGACAGGACAATTCATTAACAGCAGGTGCAAAGTTTACCAGCGTCTAATATGTGCATAACAGAAATTGATCTTTCATATCGATATTTTTATTTCAATAATCAATATGACGGCTCGTTATTTTCATGACTAAACATTTAAATTGTGGTAAAATATATATAAATGTGATTGCGGAAGAAATGAGACTGGCGGTGTGCCGGTTATATGAAGTCTTTGAGAAATGACTATGATGTCAGTTTATACACGAAGGTGCGAAAGGAACTGCTACCCCTGAATTTGTAAGTACATTTTAGCTCCTATTGATTATCTGGTAATTTTAATTATTCAACATTTTAACCGTGACCGTTAAGTCTATTAATGGCCCTGAAAAGGTGACCAAGTATTTGAGCATTTAATTTCTCGTTCAGTGAGAGAAGCAAAACGCATCACGGCAAGTGACAACCCAATGTGAAATATGACTCTCTCTCTCTCTCTATCAGGTTAAATGTGCATGCAGTGATTTGAAATCGACCAATGAGCACTCACTTTGTAATCAAGATGGCAATCGATTTTTCGAAGTCACCGCTGTGACTGGCTGTTTCGCAGGGCCGTTGATTCAACAGCCGTGCTGGCATTTCATCATACACCAATGTTCTGTCTGTGAAATGTATAAATTATCTGATGTACATACTATTAGTATTTCTCACTCTGCGCTTCCAATAGAAAATTGCTCTTGCCATTCCAGTGGATCCCTTCCACTATAAGCCCGGGGATTTCCAATTCCAAATTGTGCCTTTTGGAAAGCTGAGTTGGCAGGCCGTTCTCGGAGCAATGGCCCTGGCCTTTCCCCTATCTCTCCTCTTTTTCATGGACCAGAACATATCCAGCGCCATGGTCAACTGTCCCAGTAACAAGTGAGTTTGTAGAATTAGGTCTTATATAATATATGTACAATATTATACAAAAATCATATAGATTGAATTAAATAAAACCATGCCATATTTTGGAAAAGCGCATTGTTTCAACCTAGTTAGGCCTCATCAGCAATCCATACCTGGTTGCCAGCTTTACATTCAGCTCGTTTGTGCTGATATCTTCATTCCTCCAACATGGTGTCCAGGGGCTCCCAGAATTCTTCGGTAACATGTCTTCTGAAAAGCTCTTCTCCTACGTACGTTCATCTTCCTCTCTTACGACCCAGGTTTCACATACCTACATTGCCATAAGGAACATGCATGTTCTCAGGATTCTTATAGCTTTTGCCATAGCTTCTGGATTCTATGGAGTGCTTTGAGATCTCTTGCCAGTCGAGGATGCATAAAATGATACATTTCTTTAAGAGTTGTTCTATATTGCCTGATAACCTTTCGACATCTATTTTTTGGCTTTTAGATTTATTATTGCGATAAATTGACACAATATTTTCTACATTTAAAAGTCGTTAAATTTAGCATGATATCCCAATTTCAATTTGTTGAATTTATTCAAGTTTTGTTTCAGTTATTTTTACTTGCTCAGAATTGGTAATAACACTTCGTTTCGTCATATTTAATAAGATATGAACTACTACTGTACATACATTATAATTATGCTCTTCGTATTGGACAATATTATTAAAATTTTTAAATTTAAATAAATTTAGTCAATGTATGCATGTAGAATGAAGCTATGTATTCTCGTTTTCAAACACTTTCCGAACACTTGTCGTGTTTTAAAGCAACACTTTAAGAATTTCGTGTAAATAGACTGCAAATTATTTTAATGCCTCATAATTACCAGGCAGAAACTTTTACAACGTCTTGTACGCAGATGGAAATACAAAAATGTAATTGGTTTTCTAATAAGCCTTCTGTTACCGAGTGAAATGATTTATTTTTTAAAAAGTAGTTTATTAGCCATATACTGTAGTTCATTTACAACTTACTATTTAAAAAGTAAAACATTTCTTTCCAGATCTATATGTTTGTATATAATGCTAGAATTTCTACCAATAAAATTGATGTCGAGTAATTTGATTAGACTTTAGTATTGCTATGCATCTCGAGATTTCATTTGCTTCCGTTTATTGATCTAAATTTTTATAATATGAGATACCGCACTCATCTCCGTTTCCTAAGGAAAGATTTCAACTTCCGCTTTTCTCACCAAACATTTCTGTGCCAGTAAAAGCGGAACTCTAAGACTTCATTTAGCCAACAGGCTTTTAACAGCTTAACAAAAGAGTATACTTTTGATATATATTTCTTTAAAATAAAATTTCATTAGGGTTGCATTTTAGTTTGATAATATGATAACTTTCATACATAAAAGACGAAAGATTACTGGAGAGAAAGCTTCTTGTTTTCTCATTTTGCTGATACTTAAGAGGTTGACACAATGTGACTTTACATTGAAAAAGTATTTTCTTTCATAATGATATCTGAATTTGAGTTTGCTGCTTTTCTGAAAGGTATTATCGAATGTTACTTATGTAAAAGGCAGTTAAACATTTTTAAATATTGTATCTAAAAAATCAAATGTCAAAGAGCACCTGCAAAACATCATTTATCATTGCCTATTTGGTTATCAAGGGATACATTGATTCTGCGGAGATTTGGCCATACCCAAATTGATAAAATGAATAATAAAAAGAGTCTTTTGTTGGGTACTAAATGTAAT
>JAUYWV010007788.1:0-26156 GCA_032274565.1 Nematoplana nigrocapitula
CGCCCTGCTGTAGATGTGCCCGGAAAACCGTCAAAGTGTCAGATCGCGAAATGTCGAAAATCAACCCGGCTTTCGTGCTCAACCTGTAACCGACATGTTTGCAAGGATCACAAAATCCAGGTGGTGAAATGCAGTGAGTGTGACATTAACTGATTTTTGTAATTCATTTGTGTGTATACAATAATCAACTTAGTACTGCTTATATCAGTTTTAGCAATATATCTTAGAAAAATATCTTATAAGAACGTTTTAGCAATCATGTACATATACACGTATATATATGCTACACACACACACATATATATATATATATATATATAATAACTTCAATAAACTAAGTATGCTTCTAATTATGATTCTATTGAGTTTTTCATTTACAGCATCACATTTACATACATATGTCTACATATGTAGACAGGTGGGCCAATTAAGATGTAAATTTAGCCGGGCTCTTGAGGGTTAAGCACATCGTCTGGGTTCTCACGCTGCATGCTCGAACTCGGGTTTCCAGGCGTTCTGGGACTGTCCAGTCGCGGGTCGGGAGGCGGTTACCTGTGCTTTTTACTTGCCAAAGTGGGGGTATCAGATATGCACGCGAGGCGGCGGTTGTTCAAGAGGTGTCATTCATCTTCATCTTCTGCATCAAGGGGACCTCTGTCTGGTCGTGTGGCGGGACCTGAGCTCTTCCCAAACATTCCCAAGAGATTTATCAGTGAAACTAGGGACATGAACACATGAAAAGAAGAAAATTCGATGATGCATTTGCATACAGTAGTGAGAAGGAATTGCAGGCGTCACTGTTGTCTTGCATTGTCGGTCAAAGTGAAACCTACACACAACATGGAAAATAGTATTATGCACATTTTATAAGGGTATATTTCTATATGAAATTTTGTTTTAGAGGTATTTGAGTTAAACCATAATTTTGGCCGCCATTTTTTTGCATGGCCGTCATAGAATAAAGCTCTTGATGGAATTGCCAAACAAGTAGTTTCAACATTTTAAGGTGTAATTTAATATAAAATCATTGGCAATGGGCTGAGAGTCTAATGAGTCATCAATAAAAATAGTTTCAAAATATTTATGAATTTTATGGAATTAATCAAATGCAAATAATAATGTTTAATATTTCGGAGTACGGAAAGGTAAAAAAACATTAGTAATATGAATTTCGGATTAGCGATTCGTTCTATTTTCACACACTTTAAATTTATTATATTGTGCTTATTTAGCGTTGTGTCCCAGAGGCTGTTCCGGCAATGGAGAGTGCAAGAATGGATTATGCAAATGCAATGATGGTTACAAGGGAACCGCGTGTGATGGTAAGTCGATTGAGACATGAAATTAGTTTCTGTAAGGCCATACAATTCGCATTAGCATTACATTACATATTTTTCTTACATTGATATGTTTTTCGCCACTTACTGTAAATGGTTTCAAATGGTGCCATACTTTTGCGATTCTAGAGATCATATGTGTTAGGCTGCCAGCTGTTTCTCGTTGGGATGCCGATAAGCTTACGATTGAGTAGTTTTGTTTCTGTAACGGTATTATTGACAAACCAATAATCGACCGACCGGAAAACGTTGATAATCTCCTCCTGAAATAGTATTAGGTGGCCTTCTTGAAAGAGTAAAATCTCCCTACAATTTGTTGTCAATACGCTTTGGCCTACTCTGCGTAGTAATATGCACGCAGAGTCGAGAAGTGACGTCACATGTTAGAAAAGGTCAATGTTAAAATTAAACTGCTAAATGGACGAAAAGGTTAATGAAAACAATAATAATCAGAGTTGGGTAATAACATTTTAACGTAATATATAAATATAAAACACAAATAAACTGCCGAAATCAAATTACAGAACGTCAACTAGGTTCACTTATTTATTTACTGATGAAAATTAATATATGAATTTAAAGTTTGCGCGTTTAATCTTCGTAACGCATAAAAGTGGGTCAAAGTATATTAGCAGTGTGGGCTTAATGAAGAGTTTACTATAAAACAACTTGTAACTTATAGCATGCAACAATATCGGAGTACAAACGGGATGCACTACCGTAGATAGTCCGATCGGAATTAATTTAATAACCATTGACAAACTAAAACCTCCTCTTTCCGATGGGGACAATTGTTTTCAAATTGAACGGCCACAACTATATAATTATTTGTCTTGATGAGATACTTATGTAAACACAATGCGATATCCAGCTTTCTAATATGTTTTGCAAAAAGAAGGAGAAGAGACAAGTAATTGATCTTGCACCAAACATAATAAATATATCTTGTTATACATTTATGCTCTCTAAAAATCCCTTCATAGTCAAATATTGGACTGCGGAACTTTGTTTACCCTACGAGCTTTCTAATGAACCGTTACGTTTATGCGCTTTCTTCTGATTGTTGGAATTTGTTGGAATTCCTATATAAAAAATTTATATTTCGCAAAACAACAGTGGATGGTGAAACAAGTTATTGATTAGTTGCACAATGGTAGACCAAATAAGCATGCAGAGATTTAATACTAAAGTCGGAGACCAAGAGTAAAAAAGAGATATATATCCTGTTAGTGAGCCTTCATCTTCTCTCTCTCTCTCTCTTTCTTCATCGATATATATCCTGTTAGTGAGCCTTCATCTTCTCTCTCTCTCTCTTTCTTCATCGATATATCCGTAATGCAACTCAGTCCTTCAGAGAGATAGACTTCCAATGCTCTTTGAATCGGAATCTTGATTTGATGTCTCTTCATTTCGAGCTTTGGAAATGTAAGTTCGTCAGAGATGCTCAGATGTTTGTGTCAGGAGAGTAGTGCGAGGTTGTGGAAGAACAGCAGTATTCATGGAAACAATGGATTCTGTGGTCATATTTAATATATGTAGCCGTGCGTTGTCATGTTGGATTATTATTGCAGTTTCCCATAAAAATGGGTTTTTCACTGTGTTTCAGTTCGTAGGAGAAAAACGATGAGATTATCAATTTTATGTTGGGGAAGAATCTTGAAGTAGTTTAGTCGTCCTTCAAAATATGTACCAAACAGAGCAAATTGGAACCTTCTTATGAGTCGTTGGCATATCTCCACTTGCTGCAATCCAAGAGGTTCGTTTAGAGAGAGGACCTATCCGACTTGTCTAGAGCCACTTCTCATTCGTTGTACTGTATCAAGTCGCTCTCTGACTGTTTACATAGCACATTTCTTCAGTGTCTCACGACAACAAACCACTCTTCGTTCTTTGGCATGATTCAGTGGGCATGAAACGTATATCGATCTCTCACAGATACAGTATCTGTTGTAGATCATTTTGCATGATGGTGGTAGAGAGGCATCAAATTAGTGAATAATATTGAATAATCAATAAATGTTTCGTACATAAATAATTCATTGTAAAACAGTCGTTATTACTATTACACCCTATATTTACTAAATAAGTTATGGGAAGAGATGCGGAATCGCTCGGGGTGGAGAAGTCGCATTGCGGGTGCCAGCAGTTGGCCCCGACTTGACTATACAATGTGGTAAAGACGAATATCTCTCCTTCCACAGTTAAAAAGTTGATATTTATGGATAATTGCCAGCCTTTCTATAACTTCTTTGGTTGACAAATGTCTATGAAATTCGAAGTTTTCTATAGTAATACCGTATTACTATGATGATACTGACTATCCTACCCAGATTACATTTATCATTGCATAATTGTTTGATTAATGTTTAAATTAATACTTATTAAATAGAAATATGTAAATGAGCAGCCTATAAAACCAATTGTGAATTTTTAAACCTCTAAAATGCAGACATAAAGGGTTTAGTGCACTCTTCAATTAAAATTTTCATCAGCGATGCTACTTCCACGCGGATTACCACCAGAAAGTCATCGCATGCATTCCCGTCTGTCAAAATGAAGAGAGGCAGATTTCACACAGTTTCTGCCCACCAACAAATTGCTTGTCTTCAAACTGGCTTATTACCGATGCGAGACACCCACTAGACAGTTTTTCATATCAGCCCAACACACCTGGTCGCAGTCTCTGAACTGGTACGTGCGTCTGGATTGTGCTGCAGACTCTTGAAAAACAAAATCAATCGCTCTTCAGATGCCTCAAACTGTAGGTTCTTCGCAGACAACAATTGTTTACATCAATCACTAATAGGATTAATCCATCCTCAAGTTTCCAGCTACTAATTTGATTTTGAACTTCAATTTCAACTGCCTTTTCTCTTTCTCAAAATACTAATGGTTATGCTTATACTGTATCTGCAACGTTTTCAGCAATCCATAAAATAGAAGTAACGCGTGCCAAGGTTAAAAAATTACGATGAACTGTGCTTGATTAGTTATAAAAGCGATTATAAAGCAGCTGCCCACACGCATAGAAAACTCAATGCTCCAGATCACAAGTCATCCTTGACGCGCGGACCTTTCCGATTCATTGTGATATCGTGAATATACCGCATATGGCAATAGAACATAGGTTCGCAGATGACCCCTACATAGTCATAAATGATTCACTTGGTAGTTAAGAAAATATTTTGAATAACTTATGTAGCTCATACTGTAATATACAAAGCGTCAAATAACTATGTTTCTACGTATTAGAAAAATTAGTCTGTTCCTCGTTTCTATGCCGAAAGTTGATAATTCCTGATTATATTTTAACACTATTATGAAATATTGAAACTAGTGGAAAGTTAGAACGTGTATATTGAGCCAGCCTTCCAGTGGACGTCAATGATAGGGTCGTGTCCCTCCTAGAGATCAGAATATACATTAAACACTGTACAGAAATATTGCCTTCGGCAACTTAATATGGGTTATATTACTACGCCAGTAAATGCCATCAATTTTATTGTTAGTATTATTATACTGGAGTCACTTGCCCTCCCCAGACTATGCTATTTTTAGTACCATTATGAAATATTAAATTTAAAGGATCTTTGACTGGATATTGAGTTAACGTATTGACATTACTGGTACCAAGTGGAGTGTGGTTATGATAGAACCATCTTCGGACCCACAGGTTAGGCTATAATTAGTTCTGTCATCGGCATGTTTTGATCCGCTGAGAAATGAATTGTGTGAATTAAATCGTTTACCTTATAAGGATATTCTGATTCATTTCTATTACCTAACTTAATGTTGATTACTTTTAGTATATTGTATAACTGTAATCATAACATACAGATCTGCACATCATCTTAATTTTTTATAAATTTTCTAACTGGGGTAATCCTGAGAAATGTTTAAGTTAAATAATATTTTTCTTACCTCTAAGCATCGAAAAATCTGTATCTACAGTAGCATTATAGTGGCATAGCAGAAACAATTAAGAAGGCGGTATATAAAAGAATGGTAACCAGTTGTATACTCAGAAGGTAGTCGAGAAAGGCTGAATTGGTACTCTTAGATGACACTTCATTTTCCAGATGAATAATATATATTGTCTATAATAAGAAATCAATGTTTTTTAATTCACTATGTACAGTAATTGTTGTATAATCTTATTGGCAACAACAGAGGAAGGAGCAAGAAAGTATCTTGACGACCTAGTAAGAGAAAGTGATGCCTCAAATCCTTAAATATGAAGATAAATGTGAAAAACACGAAGGTAATGGTGGTAAGCTGGAAAGAAGAAAGGATAGATTTAATTATTGAAGACCAGTCAGTTAAACAAGTAAATATTTTCAAGTCCTACAAAACAGTGACGGTGATTCAAGTGCTGGATAGCGATGGCGAAACAGAAACTGACACAGTTAGACAACACCATCTGGAAAATTAAGTATCTAAGTCGAAGTCTCAAAGTAAAGGTGATTAAAACACTGGTGTGGTCCATTTCCTTCTATTGAGCTGATAGTTGGACAATAAAAAATCGTATCAATACAGAATTGAGGCTTTTGAAATGTGGTACTGGAAATGACTTCTTGGAGTGTCCTGGGAAGAACACCGAACGAATCATTCTATCTTGGAAGAACTGCAGGTTGCCAAGCAGCAGTTAATGGGAAAGGTCTCAAAGCTGAACTTGAATAAATCGGACATGTAGCCCTAGGAAGGGCTGGTGAGTTGCCGCTGATGGTAATGGAAGGCACTATAGAAAATAAATGATAAAGGGGTGTGCCAATAATGCAATGGAAGGATTATGTCATTGAATGGAGCAGAGGGCACACATAACAGCAGTTGGAAAATATTCCGATCAAAGGAAATGGAGAGAAGTGTCTGACTCTTGGTCATTTTTCATCGCTCAACTTCGAGGAGAACGGCATCAATGATGATGATGAGTATTGTCTACCGCATCATGCTTTGCAATTAAGATGGATGTTGAATCACTTCTTATGTTCTCAGATATTTGTATAAATATTAATGTTAATGAAAAGGTGATCAATTGGCCAAAAAATATCTCATTTTTAGCTAAGACTTTCTTCTCAAAATTGATTTTATTTACACCGATTCTGGACATGTATTCCTAAAATGTTTTCATTTCATTTCAACGTAGTTATGCCAATTAGTATGTTGTCCCGCAAATTGTTAGAAAATATTTGTCTCTTAAATATGCAGTGGGGTACGCTGCGCATCCAAAAACAAAAGCGAATGTCATCAAATTAGTTGCAGTCATTTCCGTATTTTTTATGGTTCGGGTTTAGAATTGCAATTATTGCAGGAAGCCAGGTGGGAGCAAAGCTGGTGCTTCCCTGTTCGTATGTAGGAAAAGCTATGATCAATGTAACAAAAAATGGCAAGTTACTCACATTTTCGAGTGTGAGAATAAGATCTAATTTGAAAACAGTGCGAATGACAGTATATCCAAGTTTGAAGATTTAAAGAAAATATTTAGTTTTTTGTTAAAAAAAGCATCACTGCCAAAGTTTTATTATAATTCGTCAAAACAATCTTCCATTGTTACACAAAATATTATTAGGCAATATTGTGTTAAAACCTTTCATCATTGCTTAAGGAAATACATGTACAATGCATATAATAGTTTTGCAGTGTATAAATTACAATTGTTATAGTCGTCTATAAGCAGAAAGATTAAATTTGTTATTTCATAAATTTTAAAATACAGTAAATTATAATTACAAGAGTGCGGGATGCTGTGTTGTATTCTTCAGTTGAAATCAAGCGTCCATGTTACATGAAAATTGAATATGGCCTGTGCGTGAACCAAACCGTGGAAAAACTCCTGTCCAAAGATATTTGCTGCGGAATCTTCCAGGTCGCTTGGGGTACTCCTTGTCGGCGCTGCAAGCCTACCCACTGCGGTCGTGGATACCGTTTTGTCAAAGGGAGATGTGAAGGTAATTGTACATAATCCACAGTTTTGGTGTCGTATTATGTGCCTTGTCAAATTATGTTTATTCATTAATGAAAATTTCTGCTTTGGATAATCTCAGATATTGATGAATGTACAATTCGCGGGGTGTGCAAGAACGGCGGATGTCAGAATAATGCCGGATCGTATGAGTAAGTTGGCTTCTTGCATGGCTTACAAGAGATTTAGCAGTGAAGCTAGAGACATGAACAAGTTTGGAGAAGAAACGATTTGATGCTGCATTCGTACAGAGAGAAGGAATTGAAGGTGTTACTGTTGTCTTGCCCAAAATGAAGAGTAGTGAGTTATCGGTCCAGATTGCTTATTGGCTTCCTTCCAACTTCCATGGCGCGTTAAGGTTCAATATTTGTTCGATCAAGCTGAAACCTACACTGAGGTTGATGATATTGTTGTTGTTGCGGCGTCGTACCCCCGTCAGGCCAGCCACTCGGGGTGGGCCTTCCGAAGGAACTGCAGAACCGCCTTGTCATCTGCGAGTTGTTCCATGCCAAACTGCTTCTCCCTCCTTGTCCTTTCCAGCGCCAGTTGTCCTTCTCCTCCTCCTCCTCTTTGCACTTCAAACATTTACCATTCTGCTCCAGACGTATTCTTTTCTGATAGTACTTAGTCTTCCTGCAGTGGCCCGATCTGAGATGCGCCACTAGCACTTGCTCACTCCTTTTCAACCCTTCTCCACACTTGATTTTTCTGCCTTACACCTCCTTCATTCTACCCTCCAGCCTTGATGATGTCATTGTCTCTGTCATTATTTGGATCAAATTAAGTACTTCGTATAGTTAGTTATAAATTTGTATTTATAAAACAGAAAGTGAGCATAAGTCAGATTAACCAGTATATTATCGTATATATATATTTGTCAAGTTGTCTGTGTGTTCCGGTTGAGCGCCGACCGTTGGTGCCAGCGACCCGAAATTCTGCATGAGTAACCCCCTCAACCCTGCCGGTAACATAGGGGGGGAGCTCGGCCCCCGAGGTCGGGTCAAGGTCAAGGGGTCAGAGTCGAGGTCATGGAGGCTAAAAACAGTGTGAAATAGCCATTTCGGGCAGAAGGCGTCCGGACCGTAGGTGCCAGCGATCCGAAACGTTGCATGGTTAACCCCATCAGCTCAGCGGGTAACATAGCGGGTCGTGGTCTACCTCCAAGGTCGGGGTCGAGATCAAGGAGGCTAAAAACGGTGTGAAATGGCCGTTTTTATCGGGCAGAGTTTGTTTGTTCCGGTTAGGTGGCCGGACCGTTGGTACCAGCGACCCGACACTTTGCATGGGTGACCCTTCAAACCTTCGGGTAACATAGGGGGCGAGGTTTAGTGGTCGGGGTCGAGGTCAAGGTGGCTAAAAACGGTGTGAAATGCTCGTTTCGGGCAGAAAGAAGCCTCTCACAGCAAATTTCATTAAACAAAAGACTTTGGCAGGGTTAGGCATGTGCTCTATTCTATTGCCCAGCAACGCGGGTATCGACTGCTGGTATATTTATATAAACTACTGACTATATAATTATAACCGTGCAGCAGGTCTTACATTTCGTCTATTAAAACGGTGTATATATTTTATCTTTTCCAGCTGCATATGTCCACAGAGCTATGTGTTTAAACGCGAAATTTCTGAATGTGTTTTTAAACCAGGTAATAATGCAATTATATATTTTGTATTTTTAATATTTCGAAAAACAAAACTTTTATCACATATAAGAAAACGGCCCTCAGATGGTCTAATAAGGTATTATCCGGCTTCTCATTTCAAATGCACGATTCCCGCAAAACATTTATGAATCTTTTAGTGATTTGATCTGGAATAACATAAAATACTAACTGAAAAAATTAGGATTGCTAATTTTTAGCTGAATTTACAGTATAATGTCTCTTCAAAATGTTAGCCAGTTACAATACGAGTATATTTTACTCTTATTACGATTTGCTTATTCATGATGGTTGTGGATAATTAGGACTCAGATCACGTGACAAAAATTAATTGATCTTACATATTTTTATTTCTTCCTGTTATTTAACTATCAGAGCTTACATGGTGGCCTTATGGTGACTGGCAAAGGTGGGATAACAGAATTCAAGAGAGTGAGAAATGAAGAAAAATTTCATAATTTCATGTATAAAAACGCTTTGATATTTATATCATGAGGCTACTACTAATCATGTAAAAGTCCCATTTCTATTGTATATATCTTTGAAATATATTCTACTCCAAGTCTACATGCAATCGTTTGCAGTAGGCCATACATATATCTAAAAAGCAGATTCTATCAGCTTTGGGCTTTAAAATAGATTTCTCTTGGGTGTTTGTATATGACGTTGTTAATTTCTCTCAAAATATTATACAATTATAATTTGAAAATGCTTTGGCTTCAAATTTAATGTGCAGTCATAATAATGTCCAATTTTATTATCAACTACTTACTGTAGAGCTTTTATCCTCACATTAACCCAAATTCCGTAAAACTAGTGAACAAACGTACACCACTAATGCTTTTTAGTGCATTTCCATTTATATAGAAGTAATGCGTGTATTCTACTACAAATATTTGAACGGCAAAGGTGGCTAATGCAAAAATTGATGATGGAGAATATCCGTAAAAATTATTTTAGAAATTCATTGAGAAATTACAACTATTGAGTTTCATTTGTTAGCACCATTGATAGCCTGGAAATTTCAATTGTGTAATGCTATTGTTACATCAATATACTACATAATTAGACTCACATTAACGAATTTGCGTCTGACAACTGTAGTATGTTTTGGTTATATTTGTTTACATAAAAGGAAAGCTTTCGTTGGGTACCAAGTTTATTAAGGGCGTTGCGAGTATCTTTGTCAACTGTAATTGTAATATAATTCATAACTCTTAATTGGCTTGTATTAGAATTTTAGTTACAGTTGTCAGAGATACTCGAAACGTTCTTAATAAACTTGGTACACACCAAAAGCTTTCTATTTATGTATTCTATCAATTGGATATGACTAGATCTCTGCACGAACTACAGTATTATATATGTTTGTTTTGTTTTGTTTTATTTGTTAATCGATGCACGACGGTTTTCCTCCAAAGAAAATTGTAAAAAAAACCTTGTGTGTTGTCTGATTATACCATACCCACCATAGAATTATTCGACAGTAATTTTAAAGTTATTAAATTTAAAAGTTCAGATAATAATTTCTTTAATCTGTTGTTTCTACATTATAGTACCTGTATTTTCGTAATTTCCTTAATCTGTTGTTTCTATATTTAGTACTTGTATTTTCGTAATTTCCTTATCTGTTGTTTCTATATTTAGTACCTGTATTTTTGTAATTTCCTTGCACTGTTGTTTCTATATTTAGTACTTGTATTTTCGTAATTTCATTAATCTGTTGTTTTGTATTTGTGTACATTTTTTATTTGTCCGACGGTGGCAAATTTGTGTGTTATTTTTTAATTATTTGCAGTTTTGGTTTTATACAATTCTAGCAACTACACTTTTCCACGGTCAATTTATGTTATAGCTTCCAGATAATCCAAAATGAAATATACAGTAATCATAACTGCAAATCTAGACTAATTGCGATTATGTGTTGACTAAAAGGAAAGAATCAGAGCACAATTTTCGCATGCCTCAATGAATCATTGGTTATTTCTTTATTATAATGTACTTTATATACAATGCCATGCGATCATTACAAGGAATACAGCGAGGACGTAAGAGATAATGTGATCGTAATATGTGAAGACGGTGGTGACTTGCAGACAGCAGCATACCACAATGGTGTGAATGAAGTATGGTAACGCGTACCCCTGAGTGTACGTTCTGAGAACTCTACATTACCGCCGAACCAAATGGTTGAGATTTTTCAGACGACAATACATCATTAATTGTAGTCCAGAGAATTGCTGCACTATACTCTGGATGGGAAACTGTTCACTTACAAAAAAGCGTATATTGAGCCTTTGGATGGATACGTCAGAAGGTGCTTCAACTTGACGCTAAAAACACATTTCATTGTCGGAAAGATTTAAATCTAATACCTATTAGATGTCGAAAAAACTTTCAGTGGTTTAACTTCGGGTAAATAGAAATATCAGTTCGTCGTTAAATTAACCCGAAGCAATTTATTTCTGATTGAATCATTCAAATGTTTGTTAAATGGTCTTTTATGCACGCTTAGTTGTCTCGATACAAATTAACATTATCCACTGTTCTTCGACAGCTCATCTGGTACTGGAAACAAATTTCGGCGATAACTAATCTGTTCTTTTGGTCATCAGTCTACAATATCAACTTGGAAATGAATACAACTAAAGGTGATTGGTTGCTTTTCAAATGTTTACAGACTATTGCGAAAAGAACCCGAAAGTGTGCGGCGCAGAAGGCACCTGTATAAATCAACCGGATGGCAGCCACATATGTAAATGTGCCTGGTCGTACACTCTGTCAGACGATAAGAAAGCTTGTAAGTTTGATGTGTATTTATTTATTCTTTGTCATTTAATTAGAATAACAACTGATAATTTTTAGCAGCATTTATCATATAGCATATATCTATTTGTTTCGATTTAATTTTTAGTAGTATGAGTCAAAAGATTAGATGTTAAATAATATACTAGAATAAGGCGCCTGACGATGTCAGAAGCCTCTCCTGAACTAGAACGGCATTCCTTATTGCAACAGATTGTTTTAGTTGAACAAAAAGCAAGCATTATGCAGTATTGCACGAGTGACTAAAGATTTAAAGATCAACCTATGTAGGCTTAGCTGCATACTACAGCATGTTCTTCAAATATAAAACGACAACAGCATGTGCTGTAAGTATGGTATTCACATGTTTGGCATTTGGCGCGTATGACCGTTTTATACTTCCTTGCTTTGAAAATTGAGTACTAGAGTTCTTAGAAAAATAGATTGATAAATGATAGATAAATAAAAATTTATTAGCTACGTAGAATTAAGTATCAGTTAAAATGGTAGTCAGTCTTAACATTTAGGAATACCAAATTTAAATGATAACATAAAATCAAGGTCAATCCAAAATATTTAATGCGGCTGGTTTAGCTTATGAACATAAACAGTTTTAAGCATTTATTAAAAGTGGTGGACAAAAAGACAAATAAAGAAACGCACAGTTAGTTACAGTAGAAAGGATAATTATTTTAACACAGAAAGAAAGTCAGAGGCACCATGTTTAGTCAACGACGCATACTGATTTTATTTAGGAATACTTATAAGGCAGATGTTATTTATACCAAAATAGTCCATTTATTGTTAATTAGAAGTGCAGTTCACCGCGCCTCAGCCCTTCTTATGGTGGTCATCTTCCTCGCCTTGTGAAAATTTCTGACGTTATCGTCGATCCCTTCAAATGTCATCCGTCCTGTCCTCACTTTTCATTCGTACAAGCATTTCCCACACTGTAGCTAAGACCAAACTGTCACCTCTCGGCTAATCAAACTGCCTCAATTGTATCTTCTTCGCTATCTCCAACAAGCCGTCAACGTTTAAAACGCTTCTAATATTCCTAACCTCAATTTAAACACTTTTTCCACAATAAATATCTCAAATATCTTTTCATCTGTATTTTCTAATGTCCAACATTTACGCCTACACAAAGTACTCCACACCAGAGTTTACGCAAACTCTACTTTCAAATTGAAATTGAGGTTCTGCTGGGTGAATTGTGGCATTACTTACAGTCTCCGCAGTCTAATCTTGATCTCAATTATGCCGTCGCCTTCTGATGTGATGTATGATTCTAGAAACTTGAATTTTTCTTTTTTCCTTATTTTCAATATTGAGCTTTACTTCTGTTAATTGTGAATTAGAATACCTTGTCTCATACTTACGATTATGAGCAGATCAGTCTAAAATTGCTCAGCTCTTCTTTTCTCTTGGCCAATCTCTTTTGGCAATATGTTTTTTCCAAGTTGGCCATTCTTGAAGACTTAACTCCTGTTCAACCTGTCACTGACGATGCAATACCACCTGTCCAAGATGTTGCTCGCATGCTAACGTGCATAACAACTAACATATCTGATGGACGTGATGGGTTGCCCTAGAGGCTCCTAAAAAGGTACTCACTCCCTGTCTGCTCCAATCGCGTCAATTTTGCCATCTTGTATGCGGCAATAAGAAGGCCTTCAGGAAACATAGTTCGTCTAGCAAAAAAGGCTTCTTCAACTGCCATCGAATCAGACCTGCACCCTATATGACTCACTTAAACTATCGCTAAGCAGTTTGCTGAGAAAGTATTGGTCAAACTCCTTCTGAAACATGTTGGCAACCTGATTGACCGGAAACAGTTTGGAGGTATTTACAAAAGCTACCACTCACGCTTTCGTCTCACTCTTTCACCACTTGAATCACGCAACTTATGATAGTCTCTTAGCCGAATTACTCCTTATCGATATTTCAAGTGTTTTCGACAAAAAAAGATATTGGCACTTGGTCGCGAAACTGACAAGTCTGGACGTTCCCTTGTATCTGTTTAGATGGATTTCTACGTTCTCGGCATCTCGCTTCCAGAGAGTTACTTATAATAGTTACACTTCCCAATGACTGCTGACCCATTTTGGTGTACCCAAGGAGCCATCTTGGGTCCGCTCCTTTTTCTTATCATGGTCAACTATTTTGAAGTTGATTTAAAGTATATTGAAATCGAACAAGAGCCATGCCTCTCCAAAATGCAGACAACAGCTGACAAAATTCTGAACTCAGCAACATTAAGTAATATGGAAATCAATCAATGCAAATTTCTTTCAATCAAAAAAAGAAAATGGCAGACGGTTACAATAAATGGTACTACTATTACTCCTGTGCATTCTACATAACTCGACAACCTTGACTGCTCTGACAATACTGATTACATCTGCAAGAAAGCAAACAAACCTATTTATTCTATCATCCATCTGAAACGTACTGGTATCCTGAACAAGGAGATTGTTGCAGTCTACAAAACCATGATCTTGCCTGTTCTCGAATACGCCTCATCTCTGTATGCATAACAGCAAGTCAATGCGACCAACTGGAGTACATCCAGAAGAGGGTCCTGAACATTATCTACCCTGGCACGACGTACGGTCAGGGTTACTAGTATCAGTGTAGATATCAAGCGATAGCTCTCGATTTGTAACTGCCAGACCGAGTTCTACAGAAAACAAACGATTACATTTGAAGACAAACTTCAGACAACTGTCTCCAGAAGTTGACTTTACAGCATGTAAATGCATTTTACAAATATTGAGAAACAATGAGTATGCTGGAAGAAATAGCACAGTGTGGTGCCGGGAATCATGGCTTATGTCACGCTCGCTCCTTGAAAAACCGCACCAGCAGCAACTTGGTGAGCAAAACATTCATGTCATCACACAAGCCAAATGGGAAAGCTGGTATCGAAGTACATTAACCCTTGTCGTATGACTTGAAGATCGATAAATGCCATCATTGTTTAATATTTTTAAGTAGATATTTTTTGACTTAATACTGTAAATTGACAACCATACAAATATTCCTAATATTTTATAATACTACCATTTTCGGGTTGTTTCAATTAAATTGATTATCACAATTTTAATTGTTTAGCCAGGAAAATAACTTACTTACTCATTACTAAACAAAATGTCGATATAGAAGATTCGTATCTGGTATGTAAATATTAGCTATCATCACCGTATATAAGATCAAGACTCGTGCCATAACAACCAAAAATTACAATGGATCTTTGCTGACAAAGTCGGTTGCTTTTAATTGTCAGTTAAACATTGTGGTTCACTTTTCATCTAGAAAATCGCACGGTATAGTGTGAAATTACATTTAATAATAATTAATTATAAATTACGAATAAAGCTATTATACATTATAAGCCTTTCGTTGTAAAACTTTTATTTAATATAAAATAAAGCCCAAATGACTCAAAAACATCAACTTTGTAAATCATTATTTTACGGTCAATGCACCAAAAAAATAAACGCCATTTTTCTGCTATATATCTTTGTTATGCATATTTTGCATATTTTATCTTACACTTAGGCAATCCACGAACTCCAATGGCCTTCAATCTGTGTCAATTTTATCGCGGTCTCGTGTGTGAATATGGTGAGTGCATTCCGCGAGGCAGGACCTACGAGTGCAGATGCAACCCTGGATATTCAGCCTCCTCCGATAGGAAATCCTGTACAAGTACGTACATACTGTATATCTATATATATTTGGGGTGTTCGAGTGTTACTATTATCCATATTATAATGTATATATAGTAGCGCTAGTTCGAAACAAATTCTTTCTCTACTTGGCATTGAAATAACATCTGCTTTAATGTTTTGTAAAGTTTTTCTAATATCACTTTAAAAAATTGACAGAAAATTGCGTGGATTTAGGGATGACCGCATTGCAAATTGTGTAAACAACTTGATTCAAGCCAGTAGTTTCTTATAACTGAGTCAAAAGTGCACACAAATGACTCTCATACTTGCTTGCTTCAGAGCCGAGTGATTTAGATATATGCAAAATACCGAAGCGGAGAGGTCGCGAACTTGCAGGCGGAAGCGATCTAAACCCATAGATTGAATTATCGATACCCCTCCGTCAATATTCATATTAAGAATGTTGTTGATAAAAAAAATTGTTCGATTTTCAGGGAGGATTGACGTTTGCAAACTGCACCACGGCTACTTGTGCCGCAATGGGCGTTGTTTGCCAGTGGGGAGCGATTATGAGTGCCAATGCAATCCCGGCTATCAGCAATCGTATGACAGGAGAAAGTGCATCAGTAAGCCTTCTACTTTGCATCTTCATACTTACTATACATAAGATGGCGGAAATTCGTAACACTGGATGTGGAACGTGTTCGAATGTCAGCTTGTTTTGTTTTCCGCAATACCATCAATGGTACACCGATATAATAGAATGAATATCTTTTCAGAAATGGTATGTTCAACAAGATATCCACCACTAGACCGGTTTCGGGGTTATTGTCCCTCGTCAGTAGTGGGTAGGATTCGCACCCGTAACCCCAGTGATCGGTAGTCCAACTATATATACTTAGCCACTAGGCCACGAGATTGCAATAACCCAATAATAACCGTAATAACTCCGAAGCTGGTCTGCTGGTAGATATCTTGTTGAACATGGCATTTGTGAAAAGAATTAAAAATTCCTCATTGTTTACTACCATAATAGTAGTTTCTAAGAAAGAAAAACGTTTAGATCTTGCTCCAGCAAGAAAGAACGACGCTTACAAAGCAGACCATGTAAATTGCAGACAAATTTCATGTGCAGTGACTGCAAGTTTGGTATTCTGATAAATGCTTTTCATTGTATCATAAAAATGATTTCTTCTTATTTCAAATGATGAACTTGATATGATTTATTCACTCTAAAAGACTGTTTACATTATTTCTATTCCCGTATTCTAGACATTATATTAAGTAATAATGCCATATATATATTTTTAGGTATCTATAAATAGAAATGAAATATGACGGAAATTATTTTTGATATCGGCAAAACAACTATAAAATTGCATTTGTTTGACATAAACATCAGATATCAAACAGTTATCCAACGATGGCTATTGATCGTAATGTAAAAAGTATTTAGTTAGATCATGAGAACCAACACCTTTTGTTAACCAACACTTTGTATTGAGTTTTCTACCAATAGCCATCGTTCGATAAAACACCTAATGCATGGCAGACTGTTTGCTACCGCGAATTAATCTACTGAACAGCAGATTAATTCACTTTAATTAACAGTCTGCCATGCATTAACTATTACTAGTTTAAATTCAGAAATCGCTTCGTCGTGATCATAGTATATAAATGAGTGACTAGCAAAATGGGAGAAATCGATGGGCCTTATAGTCGCGATATTTCCGGCAGTTTTTTTTTGCACTTTCAACCAAGTGCAGTTCTATATGGTGTAACAACCTGTCATCATGACCTGGAAGTCAAAGAGGAAATAAACGAACTTTCTACCTTTGAATAGAATACGGCAGTATGCAAACATAAAATTGGAAATTAATTACTTTTTATTGTTGTGTCAATTTTTTTCTGAAGGGAAAGCAGATCCTACAAAATGTGCTATGTGACCCGGTTTCAGGTTACTGTGACATGTACTCCACCACTCTGTGCGAGAACGGTCGCTGCATTCCGCAAAGGGATGGCTACAGGTGCGAGTGTTACCAAGGCTATTATTCTCCCGATGGAAGAAGTTGTCAGAAAGTTTTCAATTATGGCTACAGTAAGTCATCAAATATCGTCTATATCCTCTATAAGATGACATGAGGGATCAGTGAGATTCTTGATGAAGTCAATATTTTAGAAAAGGGTTGGATAGTAAAATGTATCATAACGCATCATTATTGAGGTTACTTGTAAACATTTACAAAAACTTCTGTAGAAAATGCATGTCTTTTTTATATCTTCTTGATTAAATTTTGTTATAATTTATTGCTTAAACTATACTGAGTTTTTTCTGTGTGCGACATCATCACTTTGTCTTGCAATCTCGCGTTATATTTATTGCTCTGTGGTATGTACAGTAGGTAGAATCAACTTACAGTACTGTATATGTTGTATTTTTATTTCTTAATGCAAAATATTTCAATGCAGATCTGTTTTAGCAATCATATTTTTTAGTCTATAAAAAGTTAAGCAATACGTTATTAACAATATCAATAATTAATTGTAAGATATGGACTACTCTGTCAAAGATTAAGACTTTTGTTGAACATTTTCTTCATATAACAACTAAGATGGGTTCCTTATCAGTAAATGGCTATCTCTAAAACTGGAAATTGCACCGTCTCCCAGCATAACGAGTGTTTCTTCCCCATGGCGACCTTGCATTTGAGCATCATGGAGTTTACCGTCCTCCCAATGAAGTCTTGGGGAATATTATTCCATTCTTACTGGAACCATTACAGGAGCTGAAGTTGATTGATTCTCTCGCATTCTCCGTATAGGCTCAGACATTAGGACATAGGGTAGACTACTGCCTGTTGCATGAAGGCAATGACCGCTTTGGAACGATAGGATTGGGCGTTTAATATCCTGGTGCACTCTGAATGACCAGAAGCTGCGGAATCTCTTGCAAAACTGTTCACCATTCAGTATTCCATCTACAGTACGTGGTACATATGAGTTCGTCTTAACACCTTGACGGAACCTCCCTTTTCTCATGGATATTGACAGTATAGAATGGAGGCTCCACAGGACCCACCTCCCGAATAAACCAAAGGGGTGTTGTCCTCCACAGGTGATAGAGGTAACGTTTTACTAATGAGAGTATTTTAGTCGTTATGAAATCGAAAACAATAGATTTTTGTTTGGTATTGATCGTTTGATGAATATATTTCGCTACAAAAATAATCACTATCTCTGAGAGGCTAGTTCATGTTTTACAAGTATATTTCTAAGAGGTCCTTCACATTTTGAGAACAATGTAGAACACTGAGATACATGCAGATTTGGTAAAAAGCGTGACCTGTTTAGCAAGAGCATATTCTAAATATCGCAAAGTCCACGCAGTAATAAAACAAAGCAGCACTGGCACAAAGCATCGTGTTGTAACACACATGACCTAACTCTCTTGGTTTTACTACCCACACAATTTACAGTACGTCGGTATAAATTTAATAAAGTACAGATAAGATAAAGACGGATCATTACGAAATAAATATAGCAAAGTTCCGTGTGCAAATCTACAAATTGTGTCAATCAGCATTTTTTGTACACAAATATATTTTATCCATAATTCGATAATACGATTTAATTTACTGATAGCTATCCTGTTTTACCTCTCTATGTCGGTGAAAGGGTGCGTTGATGTTTAAACAAGGTAAGATGAACACAGTTAAAAAATCCTTAAACAATAAATTAGCTTTTTAACAATACCAAATAATTTCAGAGAAAGATAAAAACAAAATGTATATATATGATTTACAGTATATTTCAACTGAATAGCATTTATGCTCTAGATATCTTTTTCATTTTATTAGTATTTGAAAAAGATGGTAAATATTTTCTAATGGCGATTCATTTTGCAAATAGTGTTAGCGAGTTAATTGTGCAGGTTGTATATATATTCCAATATTTACGCTCCTTATGTACAAAAATAAAGAAAAACACCGATAAAAAGGATCAAAATAATTTTCAACATTCTCAATTTTAATAGTGAACTGATAATTGACTTATTTTAGTGCACAACTGAACTCTCAATTTCCATTTCTTTCTTTCTCTCTCGCGCCCATCTTTCGTTTTTATCCAACATTTTTGTTTTCCTTTTTTATAATATTTTTCAACTCATTCTCGATCATACTTTCATCATTATTATAATTATTCCACTTTTCGAGAATATATTTTATTGTACAAGGTTTGCATAGGGTAAACACCATTATATATTATTTGTAAAATAATATTTTAAAAAACTACAATATAAATGTACCGCTGTGGTTAACGTATTAAAGAGACTCCATTTCTTCTCAGAGACAACGTAATGTATATCCCCCCCACCCCACACACACTTTTTATACTAATATTTTATATTTTGGCAGACGTCATTTTTTTAATTTTCTAGAAAATAAAAATAATTATCTCAATTAAACAATTTATTTGAAAATGAATAGTAAAATATGTAAAATAAGGATGTCATAAAAATATAAGTAAAAATGTTTGGTGTAATAAATTACCCCACCGGGGTTAAATGGTTGTTTCAAGAGGATGCCAACCACAGACTTCTATATTAACAATATAGAATAGTTAATATAGAAGTCTGTGATGCCAACCGATAGAGAGACACATCTTGTCTGACCGTGATACCCGTTCAAGCGCAACAATCGTACTATGCCAAAATTTGGTTTAAAGATTTCATTTGCTAACATCACTGAAAAAATGTGTTTTAAGTCAAAGATTTCCCCCTCCCCCCCCCACACTTTTTATGAGATTCCTACGTTCATGTCTATAAATTACGTATCATACAGTAGTCGTCGTATTATTTTAGTTTATTTAGGCAGACATGCATTTCATAACAAAACTGTGCATATTTCCATGATCGTTCATTGTTGTAGAACATATAATTAATTGGTATTCTGAAATATAACTCGCATTCATTTTAACAACTGACAGATTAAAGTGCAGTGAACCAATTTCTCTTAACTAGCCCTCCTTTATAGTCTGTCTGCTTCTCTTCATCCATCTCTCTTTAGTTCCTCTCTGACACAAGCCGACATCAATTTCTGCCTATGTCTGACCTTTTGTTTTTTTCGTATGTTGAAATTGCATACAGCTGCTGCTAAACTGGCAACTGAAATAAGGTAGCGATACCGCCCAACAACACCACGTGAGAAGTTAATGTCTCTTCACCCAGTTCATCGTGCCGATCCACTAAGGTCTTCGCACAGCGTTGTGCCCAGTCTAGTGTGAAGTTGTATGCCATCGGATAGATTGTTTTCTTCATTTCGCCAAGCAGAGAAGTCAGCCTCACTCATATTTGAGTTTGTTTTATTAAGACAGATAGACGATTGAATAACAATTTTTCTGTTTTTCGCTCCGTCACCGTCGCCATCATTTGTCAAAATGATAATAATCAGATAAACACATTAAACAATTCCTGTATCTGATTGTACACATAGTTCTCAAATAATATTAGTGTGTAAATTGTCGAAGTTTGAAATAAAGTTTAAACACAACCCGTTACCGATAGGCCCCAATCGTATAATTATTATCCAATACAGAGTTCGACAACAATGAAAACACGATGGTAGTGAAAAAAATATTTTAAACAAAATGCAACACAAATGCCCTGCCGGTGATTATCCATAGCCAGATAATCTCCGAAGACGTATTAACTCTGACCGAGAAATAGACAGACTTGAGATGCAATAGGGGACAGACGAGCAGTTAAAATTTCAGTTAACTGCATAATCACACTTAATCTTGTTTAACTGGCGCCATGCAGGTTACAGTTCAAGTCAAATTTTTATATGATTCATTTCATTGTGGCGAATAAATTCTGTTTGTCTTAGGTGAGTTAGTACGGATCTAGTATGATTTGAGACATCATTAACAATGAATAGTGAATTATCTACTCAGGAGGAAAACAGCAGAGAAATAGCGTTGCTGTAATAATGGATGAAAACAATACAGAAAAGCAATCGATAAATACTGCCCACCATCGAAAGAGAACATACTATACAGCAGTTATGCAAGTGATGCCAACGACAAAATGAAGACGTGGAGATAGTTTACAAACCAATTTAAGAACAGATATAAGAAGTAAATGGAAATGACAATCTACAGTAATTCTAAGGGGTGATTGGAATGGCATCGTTGGTAAAAGACAAGGAAGACAAGGTATAGTTGGTGCGAATATAGAATGGGAACAAGAAATAATAGAGGAAAAAATATTCATGGATTTCGGCAAACAATATCAATTTACAATTACAAATACAAACTTTCAACAAGAATTCAGACGAAGATATATACTTGGAAGCGCCCTGGTGATAGAATGCTATGCCACATTGGCTGCATAGCTGTTAGACGTGATACCAAAATAATGTACAGAAATCATATAGCTACCCCGGTGCAAATGTTGACACAGACTATAACTTAGAAATGATGATAATTACGAACTTGAAATTCAAAAAGATAAAGAGGAAAAATATTACTCAGAAAATTGAATGTCTACAAAATGAAGAATGAATAATATTTTTAAAAGTTTGCAGAAAAAGTAGATCAAGAACTACAAAGAGTCAACCAACCACAACAAATGATAAATTGAATAAAGTGAAAAAAAACTATATATTAGAACAGATAAAAGAAGACGTAATTTACAGTACTTCAGACTATATTGAAACGGAAGAAGAACTGTATAGGTCACATCCTAAGAAAAGATAACCTAGTGAAAACAATCATCGAATAACGATTTCATGGAAAATGTGGACGAGGGAAGCCACGAAAAGGCATGCTAACAGAATTAAATACAGATACATATAAATCTATAAGATAAAGCAGAAAATTGATCGGAGTTCAGAGAATGGAAGCCATTAATGTGACCTGCTTGGCAAAAGCTGAACACTCGATAGATAGATGATTGAAGAATATGGCAATAATTAATTACCGGCAGATATTGTCGATTACATGCTTAGGTGCTAATTCAGACATGAATGGTGCAGACAACGACGATCAAAACACTTACAGAGAAACTTTGACCTATGTGTTGAAACAATGGGGTGACTGGGTCATTGAGAAACCAATAAGTTATATTTTTCTTTGTCTAAGATGCCGCAGGTGATAAAGCTTTCATGATAAAATAATTGAAAAACTGGATTTAACCAGCCCAACAAATTTCTGATTAAGTCATATTTGTTTTGGTTCTAATTGTATAGTTTATCCTAATGAAGTTCCGCTATTAATAATGCTGCTTTTTATCACCTGGATTTTAAAAATATCATCATATAGGATAATAAATTACATTTTATCGTTCGGTATTATCTTTTAAACCGAATAAAACAACAAAAATACAAACAAGAAGGGCTTGTTGAGGGAACGCGCGCACGAGGGAGACAGCGGAACAAGTGGACGGACAATATTCAATAACGGACGGGTAGAACTTTGACGGAGTGCACATAAATTGCAAAGAGTAAAACGTTTTGGCTTCCCATAGTCGTCAACCTCCAGAATGAAGATGGCACTAATGATTGATTGATTGATTGAAAATAAATAATTATACGAACAATATTAGTGGAGAGAAGAAACATGATAAATATTTAGAAAATCTATTAAAAAAATTGTAAAGCAGAATTTAGAATAAGAGATAGTCATAGCGACGCGATAAGTTTGTAACCAACTGCTGCAGCGCTGCATTCATAAACAGAAATTAAGGGACTCAATAAGACTGAAATTAAAGAAAAAAACCACAGTAAAAATAATGCTTTTTACAGTGGGTTTTTTCTTTATTCAATCTTCAGAGTGTTACTTTCTGCTTGTCAACAAGACTGAAATTGATTGATCTTACAAGTCTTCTTATCTTTAGTTCTCAATTCCGTACATGCGGGGAACAACCGTACAGACATTACCAGACGCTAAAGGTCGCTACTGATTTATTCTATCACTAATAAATGTACATTAGCTTTTGTGTTTCATCTGACTATTGGTACACACAATTACCGGAAGGACGAAACAAATTGTTTTGCAGCAGCAGAGCCATTATTTTCCTTGACACTTGATGATTTTACTACGGACCTTAACGATCAATACAGAGACTCGTTCTATAAGGATATATATAGATAAAATGTTTAGAGAAGAACCTGGTAGAGATGTTCTAATGATTAAGACCAGAATGCAATGATTGCCACAAGAACAGGAAAGGTACATTCAGCAAGTTCGGAGTTGGCAAATACAAATGAGAATCAAGGTGGGTTACCAAAATCTACAGGAAGACATGAAATGGTTATTTCAAATGCATCTTCAATCACATGATGTCAAGAAGAAATGATACTTATCGGATAGGAAACCTCATAATCAGAATTGACAACTACAACTGGGACAAACGAAGAGAACTAAAATAAAAGAGGCAGTTTGGAAGAAAGCATCACTCGAAAACTAAAAATTGTTGGATTGAAAGAATACTATAGAAGCATATTCCGTAGTAACGTGAGGTGGCAGATATAACCATGGAGCTGCTTTCAAAGATATGATATAACAAAGCAGATAGGTCTGATAACATTATATCTAAATTAATTTAAATTAGAGGTGATGCAACAGTCACTAGTCCACTCAAAATGTGTAATGAAATGTTGGAAAAGGGAGAAAAGGCAACGCAATGGACATAGTCTACCTTTAAAATAATTGCAAAGAAAGTTCATATCAGAGAATGGAATGACTTTCAAATTTTAAGCCTTATAAGCCATTTATCAAAAGTAGAATTGACTGTCATACAAAGATGTATTGGATTTTGGAGGGGAAGGAACACAAAAGAATAAATTACTCAACCTTAAAGTTATAAACAAAAAGTTATGTATACAGTCTGCACATGGAGGGTGTACTATAGGCAGAACGACAATGAGCTTGATTCGTAAGTTGTATGAAACTTTAAGACCAAGTGTGTCAGTAAGAGACGTGTATACTGTTATAGTGATTAGTTGACAACGACAGTCGGAGTCCGACAAGGATGCCTCACAACGCCAGTGCTCTTTGAAATAATGATGACTGAAACTCTAGTTGCATTTTAGGGGACGCATTACATGTGGAGATTAAAAACTTCCTGTCATCAGACCTATTGTCTACAAATGAGAAGACCCGCAGGAACTCACCAATAGATTATCAAATATAGCAAAGAGGTTTGGAATGAAGATTAGCACAGAAAAAGCAGCAGTATGTCATTTGCGACTAGGTCAGCTTATCAAAGAACAATAAACCAGCTTGGAACAAGCGGAAAGGTTGAAATGTGTTGGTGCAGTTATCTCTGAGGATGTAATATCAAAGTCAGAGTCATGACTAAGAGAAATAATTTGAGGAAATGAACAAGAATTTTGATGAAGAAACGGAAGAATTTGATACGAACTGTTGTATTAACCATATTGTTTTATACAGTTGTGAGGTTGGATTGTTATTCACATTATTTGGTATTGTATAATGAATTGCTACAAATATATCATAGAAAATATCAAATATCAGAGTCGGGTTTAATTATTTTATAGGTATCACACAAGCGAGAAAATTTAACTGTTTAGTCATACATACAAAGTGGTAAAGTACCATGAAGAATCATTGAAGGTAAGGGTGAGGGGAAAAGAGTGAGATGAAGACCGAGAAGAGCCTGATGGATGACTTCGATTGGAGTGGAAAGTAGTAAAGTGGCATGAAGAATCATTGAAGGGAAGGGTGAGGGGGAAAGAGTGGGAGGAAAACCGAGAAGAGCCTGGTGGATGACTTGGATTGAAGTGGAAAGTAGTAAAGTGGCATGAAGAATCATTGAAGGGAACAGTGAGGGGAAAAGAGTGAGAGGAAGACCGAGAAGAGCCTGGTGGATGACTTGGGTTGAAGTGGAAAGTAGTAAAGTGGCATGAAGAATCATTGAAGGGAAGGGTGCGGGGAAAGAGTGAGAGGAAAACCGAGAAGAGCCTGGTGGATGACTTGGATTGAAGTGGAGAATATATGCATAAAGTTTTATGAGAATGTAAAGACATGGGAAGGGTGATTATAAAAGGAAGGCATTCCTATGAGTGCAGAGTACACCCACTGTTACTCAGGCTAAAGAGACAGTGATAATAATGTTTCGGCGATTTAAGCACAGCAAACCGCCAAAAGAGATGGAGTGACCTAGATATGTATCTTTTGAAGATAAAATGTTCTCAGATTAAACTGAAAGTGATGTACATATATGTATTTCTGGCCATACGCACTGAAAAGAAACATAAATTAGATTGATTTTTATAATAATATACAGTAAATTACCTTTCATAAATAGCCAGGTTTCTTTACAAAATGTGATGAAAATATAGAAATTCCATTTTGTATAATATTTATTTTTCAGACTATCGAAATAAAGATCTTTATCTCGGTTTGTGGTTTACATAGCAAATATATTTCTTAAAACATGTTATATTCACATTTATGATATGTTAATACTTACTGGATTTCTTTTCATTTTGTTTTGTTGGAATAACACAGCACATGAAGCATGTCTAATCAAACCAACATTGTTGATTTTCACATTATCTGACTTTTTGTTTATTAGACTTTATTGTTTTCATGTTTTAATTTTTTTAGTAGCAAAAAAACTATTTTAACCCTACCCTACCCGGGCTAAAAGACGCACTCAGAAACCGGGGGGGGGGGGGGGGGCGAAAGGGCCCCCCCC
>JAUYWV010007789.1:0-17371 GCA_032274565.1 Nematoplana nigrocapitula
AATTGCGCATGGTAGCTCTCTGATGAGCGGCGTCGAATTTTATTTCACTTTATGATTGCAATAAAACAGAGCGTCACGCAATACTATACTATTGTTAAATAAAATTACTACAGTACAGTATGTACTTTAGTGCCAAAGACTTTTCACACACTCTGTAGACTCTGACTCCATGGACGCACACTACAGTTTGTCAAGCAACTGTTGACATCTCGGTTTTGTGCGATTCTGGAAGCTTCACCAGTAGACAGACCAGTCCAGTCATATTCATCGTTAATCCATGTTTGTAATAGTCTACTTCTTTGCCTTTGACCATGTCTCTGTCTCTGCATCACTGTGTAAGCTAGCTCCAACTCGGGATGCCGGCTAGATGACCAAACTATCTAAGCTTCATGCATATGCTATGGTCAACAGTTGCTTTATATGTCCTGTCTTTGTTTTTTTACTTTTTTGAGTACCGAGATGTTCTTTCGCCGATCAGTGTAAGTGCCTGTAACAGCCTTTGCAACTTCAAAAGCAGAAATACTGGTGGGCATAAGTTACATTCATGTAGAGATGACATTCTGTGAATTAGTTTCTTTATTAAGATTGAAGAACTATGTGAGACTGGGGAAAGTTTCCAAGTGGGGAGCTATAAAAAATTATTTCATTTGAATTCTCATCAAGTAAATGTGATGGAATCAGCTGTAGACTGGCCACCCTTGTCCTCTCCAGTAAGTTAATCTTCAATTTAAATATAAAAGGTAAAACAAAGAGTGAACTGGCTATCATATTTTTAATCCTATATGTTTTGTGGAACATCATCAGGGCTAAAGTCAGAATTATCTAACACATTTAAAAACATTGTATATCATAAAAAAACTTCTAAACAGCGTAGTAGGTAAAGTTTAGAATTTTAAAACACTTAAAAAGCTGTGAGAAAAATTATAAATTTCTTATTTAATTTTGGCTTGAGGATTTTAATGGCAATTGCCTCCTTCACTGCAAGGTCGAAGTCACACTTGGAAATAGAATAGTCCAGGATGGAAAAGCATTCTTAAAAATTTACATGACACTGACAGACTTTCCATTCAGAGAGATGGGTCTTGATTGCACTTCTTCCACTGGGATGTCCCACCATTCTTTGACATTGGTGAAGACAACCTTGGCCTTCACCATCTTGGGATGTCCCTGCTTGCTTAATGTTCAAATATGAGACTACATTCAAAATTGTTGTTGTTGCCATTAGAAAGACAGGCGATAATGCAGAACTCTATAGGTCCAGACCCCAAGTCCAAGGTGATGCCGAAGCTGAAGGACTTTATGGCGAACGGAGAGAAGTTACGATCGTATGCCTGTTCTGGAACCTGACGAAACAAAGCAGATATCAATCATAGCCTAGACCGAGCCCAACCATGATTCAGGCACTGGTTAGTGAATTAGGCACCCTGCACAATCATCACAGATGGAGCAACGAAATGGTAAAGCTGTAGACCTGCTGGGAACCCTAGACATGATCAGATCCACGTCTTGCCTACCCGAATCACGTATTTGTGGTGGCAAGGACACCTCTTCAGAGGATAAAGATGATTCGGAACCTGGATCAGCCAGGCCCACCAAGGTATCACTTCGGGATCGAGGTTGTGTAGCCGGCCGATACGAATCCTCAAGTCAACATTGAATGGGACTCAATGCAATTATAGTACGTGTTTAATTTAAAACTGAATTGTTTATAATTTTTCCTTCCATTATCAAAGTGTTTTGAAATTCTTAACTCTAGGAAGGGGTTGTAATACATTTATAAATTTTTAGATGCGTTCTCGCATCTCTATAAGAGAGTCTGTTTGTCGGTCTGTCAGAAGGAAGGGAAGGAATCGACGAGGACGCATCTGGACGTGGTTTTCCTTGATTCTATAATTTCAATTGCTATTTTAAACTTTTGCATTGCATGGTATGCTTAACGAAACATGCTGGATTAACTGTTAATGATAGCCAGTTTTCACGTTGTTTTACTTTGATCTTTAATATTGCATAATTATCCCGTCTTCATCCATACGCTGTTTGTCCACTGTCTATCAGCCTTCCATCTTACACGCACTGCGTGTGGTTATGTGCGTTGTTTGATAGTAGACAGTTGACGCCGGGGGTGAAGTGTGTGTAGTTTTATAAAATTTTCTCACGCTTTGCCTCCTCCACATTGTCGTCCTGCTGCGCGGATGACTGACTGATTGGTATCGTATCACGGTACAATAGCAGCACTACACTACCTCCACTACGGTCTGATTTGGTACTCTGTATGGGGCTGTGTGGAAGTGGGGTGGCGGTTGAAATGCTGGTGTGTGTGGTTAGTTGACCTCTTGTTTGTTTGTGTGTGTGTGTGTGTTGTTGAATGTGAGGAGGAAGTTGATCAGGTCGATGTGAATCGCTCCTCTCGATTTTTCAACACCATCAGCTGTAGTACTGCGTACACTGTGTATCGCTATTTGGTACTAACTGTCAATGATATAAGAATACAAGAGTCTACACGCGTACCCCGTTTATTGCAAACTAAACTAAAAAAACTTATTATCACTTGCGCGTACAGGGCAAGCCATAATGGTGACTCTGGGATGATATTTATCTACTGACTCCACCTTTTCCAAAACAAATTGATTCTAAGAAAATGTTGATTGAATGTGCGTTGATGTGTGTGTGTGTGTGTGTGTGTGTGTGTGTGTGTGTGTGTGTATGGGGGGGATAAAAGTAGATGTTATAAAACTATGATAATTCGATCAAATAAATAATTGAGTTTCAGAAAATATATTTACTCGACTTTTGGGGCCACTTTTGTCATAACGGTTATTCTTTGAAGTATAGCGGGGTTTCAGATAATTCTTTGCGCGGTCCTTACTTGTATAGCAGAAGATGTGGCGACAGATTGTCAATCGTCTCCTCTTTCATAGCATAGGCAGAAATAACACTGACAGACTTGTAATAGGCTCGGTTTTTCTATTCAGACATTCAAACCAAATAAATTGTATTTCTATAATGCGTATGTTTTGTAGTGGTTCAGTTCGGCTGAAACTCTTTACTATTTTCATGCACTCAATTTAATATGTTGTACGTTATTCTTATTTTCATATTTCATTGGATCCATATTTCGAGTATTGAACTTATTAGATTTTGCACGTGTTCGACTAAATTTTACTCGTTTTAAATTAACTAGCTCTTGAAAAGATATGTAGTGTCATATATATGCAATTCAGATCACACATTTCCCAGAAAATACACGCATTGCATTTCAGTATGACAACACTGTTTATCCCGTATGCATTTCTTTAGTTTATCTGACGCAAAAATATCCGCACTTGGATTCGTGTCGCCTCCCCTAATGTGCTTTCCTGCAAAAAGTATTTTTTGAGTTATTGATTATTAAACTAAATTATATACATAGTGGATATTTATACTACTATTATAGTAGTTAACTATGAGGACTTGAGGATTTTTCCAGAAGTGGCTTGTTCGATAAGTTATCCACCAGCAAACCTGTCAGTGTTGGGCACTATTCGAACCCGTACCCCAGTGATCAGTAGTCAAACTACCTAGCCACTAGACCACGACATCGCTTGTCGAACATAAATTCAACCGTTTAAACATCGGAACTACCAGTGGGAACATGGATGTTCAGCTGTGTTGAATTTTCCCACGGGCAAACAGTTATTAGACTGCATGATCTAAAACAGTCTGACTGGCTTATTTATTGGTATCAATAACTCACCATTTATAGTAACGGTTTTCACGCTGTCAGTATTTGAATGTTTAAAAAAAATCGTATAAGGAGTGAAAAAGCATTACATCACATGCGTTGTTAACTTGATATACAGTATAAACGTAATAAATGTTACACCGAAATTTTCATTAAAGGGTGGGCCGGCGTTATAATGAAGAGTCGTCATACTTTGTCTGATTTTCGTGGGGTGAGGCGAGCCCTAGTCGCTTTATGGCTCAGAAGCGGTGTTGGCTCTGTCTAATGTCATAAACTAATTGCACACGAATAAAAAGACCAACCTTATCAAATGATAGTTATTTCTAAAGCCATCATCGAAACACTCCAGTTTCTCTAAATATTTTAAAGCGGGATATTCCTTAAGTTCTTCTAACGATGTTTTAGCCAAATTTATCACTATGAGGCACTTATGAAATTTAGTCTGTTTTCCTGTTGTTAAGTAGTCTGAGTCCTGATTTCGCGCATCGGCAGATAAGCTACAGTAAATGTTGCTTTGTTAAACAAAAATCGCCTTTCTCATTTCCTAATAAAATCATATTAAATCGATCGATATAGCGCGCGCTACTTTTGTAATTAAAACAATATTTTTCCTCAAACCTATGCGTGCCAAGTAGAACTGCGGTTGTCTCGCTTACCCATTTATTCAGTAAGCTCCCTGAAATTATCCAGCCAAAGTCGCTATATAGCCGGGAATGGCCTAGTTTTCAGACATCCATCGAAATACAAACCTCTATTTACAGTAGATACGGGGAAAGTAGCCCCAATTGGAGGACATGTGCCGACATTTTAACATTCAATAACTGGAAGCGAGGCAACTGGTGGCATATTGCAGACAAAAACATAATTGGCAACAACACAAAATCTTGCAAATTAATCAGGATTTTTTAAAGAATCTGATTCAGTTCAGAGAAATGCAGCAAGTGAATAGGCGATCGCAAGTACAGTACTGGTCTATTCCCGCATGAATCAACAACTCATTTTATAGAGCCCCTCTTTCCCACTCTCCTTGGTGATGTGCCATGATTGCTGTACGTTTTCGACCAGCCCATCATAACCAGGCGTAATCAGCCAGCCAGACTCCCCTCAACTTGGTTCTTTCAGTGCAGCAGCGCAAGACCTCGACTGCATAAGTGTTGTGAGGTGCCTGCTGGGAGTCTGTAATGCAGAGACATGACGCGTGTGAATGAATCATCCAGATGGAAGAACTTTGTCCTTGCGGTGCGTGTCGATGATACACATCAGACTCTATAATATATCTGGTTGTTGTAAACTGCGTACAAACTATCGCTTGGACGTAAACAGCTGTTGAAGGAGGCTGCGGCGGCATTGATTATAGTAGTTCCCTTTACCTGGAACATTCCTCCGGAATATGCAGCAGTATATGTAGTTCCGCTGGACATGTTTGACATCCCCTGTAGGTAGGCAGAAGAACACTTGTGTGCTGCTACTGATATAGTAATCCTTCTCCTCCTCCTCCTCCACCTTTCCCGCCCCAAAACTCTAGCAAATCTTAAAAGTGTCCTTATCCAAATCCACCGGTATGAACTGTGAAGTTTAACAGTTACCTCGATCGTTGTCTCTATAACGATACTTTCAGTCTGTCGGTATAGTCGAGGCACTTACACATTTCTTTATGGCTCTATTACTCCGCCTCCTTAGTCGCACGAAGTGGTTTGGTGGAGTTTTTGCGTAGTTAGCCCCTCCAAAATTTTACAAAAATAGGAAGCTTTTATTGTATTACCGCAATTTTACCTACAAATGCGCCAGTGCGGCTAATGGTACTTTTAAAAAAATACTTTGATGAGAGATAAATTAAAATTGGCGCACGCCTCGCGTAGAAACTGCATCGTATGTAACATCTACGATATATTTCTTCAATTTATATTTGTATTCTATTTTAAGTATACCTTTAAGGCACTATTAGTAAATTATCTATAGTTTTTGTGTCCAAATCATCGTGGCAGAAGTTCAGTTTTATGAGCAGTTATTTGAGATTTTTCGATTCGTAACATATATACTTGTAGCAACTCACAGAACTGTCTTTCTTCATACTATTACTAGTCCATCTTTATCTCACTTGTATGATCCTTCTCGCCGAATTTCAACGTTTGTTTTAATTTACGTTAGCAGAACCCATTGCCACCTATTTGTTGTAAAATTTCGTTTGGAACCGCACTTTTTTCCATTCAACAAAACGTTTAGCTCAACGCCTTTAATTCAGAACTACTCTTACGCGACATATTATGTTCTTTTATATGCCAACTTGCCAACTTGAGTATGGAAAACGGTTTTTCTACGAGTGCTCAGTCTCACAAGTACGATGTTTTATACATTTATATTTTAAGCATTTTCAATTGTAATGTTTGATGGCATACCTCCTGCATAGTAACCAAATAAGAAGGTATTTTTCTGTATATGTTTAACGCGATTTTGCAATTCATTCGTGCGACCTTTTCTATATATCAATCGAGGATTGCTTTTCACTTACAAAAGTATTCGTTGTTTGCTTTCACACCTACAGCGTTTCCACTGATAGATAATGAAACTTATTTTCTCGCTGGTCAATGACTTTAGCGCCACATATTCACCCATAGTGCCATATGAACATCAAAATTGTGCCTAACCGAAAACAAAAACTTTTGAAGCAATTATAATATTAAAATTTAATTAATGAATACAATTATACAGCAGTTTACAGTAGTGTACTTAAACTATTTAAAATTTCAGTATAAGCAATGTGAATAATAATAATTGTTCCAAACTCATTAAAAATACATGACATATAATGATGTAGAGAACTTATTTAGAAATTTTCACACAGAAAAATGATGTATACATATAAAATAATTATATATGTAAAAAAGTCATTATAAACTTTCAATGTCTAGAAAATCTACGTATATGTATATAATGAATGTGGAATAATAGTAGAGATGCTAATTGGAAAAAAGCATAAGATGTACAGTATGTACTAATGTCAGTAAGTAGTACTGTATTATGCCATCGGAGTATACACAGATATTTCAGTATTTCTTCTGTATTTTAGCTTAAGTCGGTGCTAAACTGTCTGGTTCACTGAGCAACTTCGTGGCTGCTGCCATATATTCATTGGCCAGTTTCGTTTCTGATCAGACACTTTATTTGCCTTTTCGTTTCCCCCTTGAGCTGTTCAGCGATGCTTATTGCTTTTTCTTTTTCTTTGCGCTCAGCCTCTGCTTGCTGCATTTCGTTGGTCATCAATTTCTTTTGCTTTGAGAAATTCCTTATATGTTTCAGATGCATGGAAACACAGTTCAAGCTGTTAAGCATTTACAGTAAAGGTCTAGTCCTCTACTAAGCTGATAGGATTTCACAGTCAAAAGTCCATTGATACAAGGATCGTGTAGTTTATTGCGATCATCAGTTATAGGAGACGTTTTAATGTACTGAACAGCCTTTCAGTGTCGACATTGCCATGTCCAATTATGAAAACACATTCTGCAATATCAACCAGAATATTGTTTTCCCGCATTTTTAACCATAAACAATATGTCATGCCTTGCAATCCATAACTGTGTCACAGCAAAACTCACGCCACTGTAGTAAAAGCTCATCTATGTCACTATGTTTGCATCAGAAACACAATTTATCCTTTTCAGTAACACCATCATTATTTGTTGGATCGAGGTACTCAACGAAAAGCAGTTTTGGTGTCTCTACCAATTAGAAGTTCGTTGGCCAACAGTTGTTTCGTTTCTTGTACCGCATGTTGGAAGTGCTCGGCAACAAATTGAAATCATGCCATTGTAGATAGTAAATGAATCACTGGTTTGGATGTTTAAAAATGTGTCTAATATTAGCGTTCCTCTTAGCTTTCTTTTCTTTTTTTTGGGTAAAAACACACATGTACTCGTACGTCGAGCTCTTTGTTGACATTTTCTATCATGGTCGGTCCATGGTCCTTATCTATTTGTGTTCGTATTCCTTAAGTTTCTCCTTTTATCGTAGCTAGTGTCTTAAGTTTTCTCACATAATTTGAATTTTCTCGCCCGATATACATCATCAGCAAATCTGAAACTCTACATATACTCGTATTATGAGTATAGGACGAGTTGGTAGAGCAGTTGACTGTCATAGTGAAGGTAGCAGGTTCGAGTCCCGCGTCGACCTGACTTAAATTTCCCTGGACCCTGGCTGACAGCTGTGCCAGTCAAGTTTTTAACAGCCAAAAATGGATCGTTTAGTTTGATAGCGTTGGGGACCGTGTGGCGGAAGATCGCCCTAGCCGTAAATACTAGGGTATATATTCTGCTAGTGTACGCCCATACTACTGAAGAGTAGTATACTCTCTTAAGCAGTTATGTGAGTTGTAAAAAATGAAATGAATAGTAATTTGAAATAACAAGACGTCTAGGTTTTGTTTTATATTCTAACCGGTCATTATAATCAATCTGAGCTGCCTGAATGTTGGTCATATTTTCTTGTTCTGATGATTATAGGTGATGCTCTGGTAGAGACCACCGTTCAGCTGCCCGCACGGCTATGTTCGGCCCTAGTACCAACGCCTTCACCACCGGCTACACGCCATCCAATGGAGGAGGAGCAGGAGGAGGAAGCGCTCGTTGTCCGCAGACCGGACATCATCAATATCACCACCACTACAACCAACACCATCGGCATCCATACTATTCTGCCTATGAGATGTCTTCCACTACTGGCCATTTGGTCCCGTCTCATTTTTCTGCCAACACAGGCGAATTTCCCCATCATCATCATCACCACCCGCAACTTTTTGACTACGAACCGCTGCATCCACTGGGAGGTCAGAAACGTCCCTATAGTCAGATAACTAATTGCCCCGGTACGGTGTGCGGCGGCGGAAGAGGACATATGGACTGGGGATCTGCCCCTACAGATCATCGTCTTCCTCTTCCTCTTCAACATCATCAACAACAACAACAACAGCAGCACCACCACCATCACCACCTCCATCATCCCACATCCGCCTATCAGTCGCTCGATCTTCCACTCGATCTGCGCAGTCCCAAAGAACACTGCCGCGAGGAGCAGGAGGATAGCTGCACAACGCTGAGCAGTTCCAGTCCTGGCAAGAATGAAGCGGAAAGATGCAGTAGTGAAGGTAAAAATAGGACCAGGATAGGAAGGAAATCTTCCTCGATTTATGGGGCAAGATGACCATAGGTGACTGTCTGGTCAGTAGTGTTGACCGGAGATGGAACGTTTAGGTCAATTAATATGGCGAACCATCACGAACAACTGGACATAGCCAGGATTCAATTTCCGGGGGGCCCCAACATACGTGGCCATTGCGTATTAATATTCTACCACAAACGTAAATGAAGAACATGAAACATTTGTTACAATAATATATTGTTAAATATTCTCTTGGGAGTACTCTAAGTTTAGAAGGCTTTATACGCCCCTGTTATGGGACACAGAAGTTATGTTCGTCCCAGTAATTTTACTTCACTCATTGATTTGACTGATCGTTTTATTCAGAACCTGTTACTGTGTGCACTGTTTTTAATCCAGCTGTCTGATGTGAAGGCAACTTCCGGATAATTCTGCCCATTTGTGACTGTTGTTGATGGTAGGTACCATAGATATAAATAGCCTGGAGGCTATTTATATCTAGGCATGGTACAAATACCCGGTGAAGTCGAACTAGAACAGGACACGAAAATGCACATCAACTACTGTAGTGCATACACAAAAACATAATGACCGGTACGACGACCGACGACGTGTGGTTTGCAGCGTGGGAAAGTTGGTTGGCTAATTGTGCAGCACACACAGTGCACCACACCACCACACACGAGGCGGGGCAAAGAGGAGTGTAATTATGATTCGGGTGTTGTTAGTGTGCAGTGGAGAAAATTAGCGTGGGAATTCCCAGACAACAGCGCTTTGCATGTGTGGTTGGGTCGTATGCACCGGGCGTGCACTCCGGTTGTGTCGACAAGTGCTGATCATGAGCGTAGAGCTAGAACACTATTAAACGCGTCCGCTAACGCGGAATGTACCCAAAGAAATGTCACTTGCAGTAAATGTTCAAATCGAATGGTGTCATCATTTCCATGGAAGCATTACAGATTGCATATCAAATGACGTAAAGATTTGACAGTTTTAAAAGTATAAAAAATGCCCTAAAAACGAAATGATGGTGTTTCATTGGCGTAGGCCTGAGACATCGTGCAGTGCGATGTATGAGGGTGTTGCAGCCGCGTTTGCGGGATGTTGACGCGCAGTTGCTTTTAAGGCGAAAAGTGCGTCGTGTCGTTTCTTCGTTCGATGCGCTCCCATTCCATTAGTTGGCATATATAATGATTCTTCGTTGTTATTGATAATCGATTGTTTTGGAATTCTGCAGTCTGTTTATGATTAAAGTTATGTACAAATGTGGGAACATTTGTTCGAGTCAGTAATTTTTTGTTGTTGAGATTTTGCCTATAATGTTACAACAAATCGATCAATAAATCAATAATGGGAAATGCAATATGACTGTGTTCAGTGTTGATTTCACTGCGATGTAAGGTGTTCCTTATCTTCACAAAGTTCTTATTAAGATCGCATATCAAGAACAGGTTTAAAAGTGACGTATAGTTTTGGTAGTCTCAAAATGGCCTAAAACGGAACCTTGGCACCCATACGGATGAAAATTAAAAGCACATAGTGCATGCCTTGCCACGCCGGTAGGCAAAATTTCAGCTCTCTCCGACTGTTGGTCTAGGTCTCTAGGAGGCTCTAGAAGCTCTCCATGTTATCACAATCAGATGTACTTACTGTACTAGTCAGCTAGGAAAAGCTGCGATTTATATAAATTTTGGATAACCGCAAGCAGCATTCCACACCTAACAACAGACAGCAGCGCCGACTCGCTCGTTTAATCGATCGCGAAAATATGGCGCCTAATGTCTGATGGGTACTGTTATCAATCTACGTGTTACTCAAGACAGCTATAGCTGAACTTTCAATCCAAATTTATATTCTTCTCTAGTGATAACGTGGCAGAGTGTGGGATTGTGGTTCTTGAGAATAGATACAAAGATCCAGCCGGAGAGCACGAAAAGGTGCTACTTGTAGCTTTGGTGTCAACATCTTCATCCAGCCTGGCCCTTTACGTACAGACGTGTTGAGCGGTGTTGACCTTTGAGTTCAAATAATGGACTGTGCTGGCTTCACTGTCGGTTGAGTCGTCAAACTTCAATGAAGACAACTCTAATGTAATTCTCTCTTTCTTTTACTCTTATTTCTATCTGAAAATTCTTTGTCCTTTGTATATGTACTGAATTTTTCTGACTAGTCAGTTCTAGCGCTAGTAGCAACGATTTTAATCCCAATTGGAGGTGTTTCGTCCGAGGCAATGTGGACAAACAGTTATAGGCATAGATTGAAAGAAATAAGTCGCGGTTCGGACTCGAGACGGCGTATACGACGGTTTTTACGGACGACTCAGCACAGGAAAGACCGACCAATGATGGAGTTAGAATTGTAATGGAGTTGGCGAACCGTACCACCTTTCAACAAGCGATACCTGTCGGGAAATCTTGCTCCATCTGCAGCACCGAACGCATGGCTATACACCAAGGCCTCACCACGATCCAAGAGGCACCGTCAGACAGAAGAGGTACGCGGGTCCGGTTCCTTACCGCCCTCGAAAAGATGCAACACTGCAACGCAAAACATAGAAGTCCCGTAGTGACGTAGGCGCAGGGAGTGGAGGTCGAGTTCCATTGGATGCCCTCACACTGCGCCATTGAAGGAAACAAGCAAGTCGACCTAACACCTTTAGAAGTGGAAGCCGTTGTTCCCTCAGCCAGACGGAGGAAGCAGGAGTCTATACGGTCGAACACGGCTCACTCGCCGTGGTATCAGAGAGTGAAAAATATCCCTTGTAACGTGAAAGATCTAAGCAGGAGAGACGCTTGCACCATCCACCAGCTCAGGGTCGACAAGAGCCCACTTATGAAGAAATACCTTCAACAAATCCAAAAATTGGACAGCCCCACATGCACTGACTGCGTTGAAGGAGCGGTGGACGACACGGAGCACCGACTCCTCAAATGTCCACGATTGTCGACCTATGTCGAGTTTGTGGACTCTCTAAGAGGCCAGAAAAAGATGAAGAAGGATAGACAGTTCTGCCAGCGCAAAATTTAGAAATTTGATTTCGACTATATAGTAGCCGCGCAGTGAGGGGAGGGGGTGCGGGGGTTGTGTTGTTCAAATAAGCAGCCTAATAATGAAACAGGATACTTTGCATCCTACTCAAAGTCTGTACATCCACACATGGGTAATATGCTAACAGTTCTTGTCTGGCCGTCCGATCACAGTTCTTTGTAAATATTTGTGAGTTTGTTTTGAGTTAGTCGCGCAGCATAAAAATCGATAAATAAACTCGGCCAAGTGAGATTTTCCTCTCTCGACGTAGACTGGACTGAAATGACTTTTACTTGGATTAAATTTATATATAGACTGGGAGAACATCGGAAGGGTGTTATAGTGCAATAAATGCGACGCTATAGGTTCGAGAGAACTCTGTTACTAGAAATGTTAGGGGATTATTTTCGGGCAGAAACTTTTCGATGACTTTCCAGCTGGTTTTAAATATTGCATTTTTTCAAATCTATGTCAGAACTTTGTTTTCTACGGGCGAGAAGAGTTCACCTATTCGTTCTTTTGGAATTCCATTTACTAAAATCATTTTCGTTGCGCCAAGTGTTGCGATCATAGAAATCGGATTGTGCCTCATAGCTATTTAAAAATTTAAAAATAGCTATGCCGCGTAATCCGATTTCTATGGTTGCGATGTCATACTGGTGGTTCCCCCACGCAGCCGCCTTTTCGTGGAATCTCACATGGTTTCTCTCTGGAGGCTGACGCGACCACTGGACCGGGAAATACAACAGTTCAACAACATAGCCTTTGGCTATTCAAGAATATCGACAATGTATCTCTTGATATTAAATGATTTTTGAAGGTGCTCTTTGGCCGTCTTTTGCGCTGTTATGATAACAGTCGGGCATTTTACATTGTCACGGAGTGTTTAAAACAGCTTTGAGATTGTGATTGAGTGGGTTCTTAAATACCTGCAGACTCTAACAACCAGCTCACTTGATCATCTCTTGTGCACAATCGTGTAACCTCCAGTGCCTCGACGCACACGGTGTCCTGGGGATCATCCTGAGTGGTGGTGCGAATACACGAACGAGGATTCGGGACATCTTGTTTAGGCTTGGGCATATGTTTAGGTAGTGTGGTGTTCTGTGAATGTTGGGCCTTCTGGTTTAATTGCAACCACCCTTCTCAGGTCCATTATGCTGTAAAAAGTTTGGGTATCGCTTTGGTGAGGGCTAGTGTCCACCTCGGTTGCATGTTAATAACATCTATGTCCAAGGTAGATGCATTTGTCAACATGGACCTCTCAGAGGAATCCGTGTCGTTGGACTCCTATATGAGTGGCTCCGGCTCGCCTGACGAGATCCCGTGCATCTGCTAACTGGTGTAGCGGTAGTGCGGTGGACTCCCACGGCTATGGCTAGTTAAGCAGGGAGGTGCAATGTCAGACCACCCGGAGTGGTGTACCGACCGCTAGTAAGGCTTGTAAAATAAATAAGTTTGAACGGCAGAAATGGTCTGACGATAGCCGGTGAATCTAATTACATTGGTAATTAAATTAGTAGTAATGTAATTTGATTGATCTATCTACTAGAAGCATCTTGATAAATGAATTGTTAGATATTTGTAGTTGGCAGATCCGCTCATCATAAGAAAAGCGCCCTGTAAAAAAGATCCCCATATAGTACCACAACAACCAACCACAGTAATTTGCAACTAATTTCTTTGTATTCCAACTATCAGATAGCCTTGTGTATATGGTGAAACCTGTTTCTCTCTTTCCAGATTCCGTACGAGGAGGTACTGGTACTGGCGGTTTAAACAGCTCTTCAATCAAAACTGGCCAGACTATTCAACTACCCCACGGTCACCACCTCAATGTCCTCCCGTCCTCCTCCTCCTCCTACTCTACTGGAGGGCCGACAAGTGGACCAGTGGGTCGCCAGTCTGCCGTCTATCCGCCGCTCCTCACCCCATCTCATCACGCCCCGAAGAGCAGCTGTAGCAGCAGCGGGATTGGTTGTGCCTATGACTTTCAAATGCACAGACCCTCCTCCTCGTCAGCCAACAGCGTTGGATCCCCGTCCGACCAAGTCTTCAAACCGATTTCGAGGTAAGCGTATCAGTCATAGTGGTAAGGAGTTAATTCTTTCCCCGATATTGCACTGCCAGCATTACCTCGTATCGCCAGTTCACTTATTGCACGAACAGCTTGATTTGTATTGTTCAATGATGTTACACGGTTTATTGTATGTGATTGCAGAAATCAGAAACCCTTGATGACGAGGCGGTGCATGGAACGCTATCTGAAGGAGGGCCAGGATCACGTTCTGGTCATTCTGCACGCGAAAGTTGCACAGAAGTCCTACGGTAGTGAGAAAAGGTCAGTTCAGTTCATTGGGCATTTATTTCAAATGGATATTGTACTGTAGGTAGGTTATTTTTATTTAACATCGAACCCTTTTAATCGGAATATCGTAGGCATTACGGATATTTGTTTTAGTGAAGGGGTCATTGGGATGCTGGGAGATGGTGGTTATTAGATTTTTCACTATAAAGTTTAAGTTCCGGGGTATAGTTTTAGCCTGTTCTAAGGGGCGTTGAGAAGACGTATACAAATTTTCCTTACTGTGTCCCAAATCGCAAATTGGTCGTACTGTCGTTATAGTTGCATAATAATTAAGGAGATTTTTTATAAACGGTGTTTTCCGTGTAATCTCTCTATACTACTTTTTTGCTATTCTGCTAAGTAGTATGTCCACGAGTTTTCGACTACTTATTACGCTACACTGCAGTTATATAAACAACTTGGCATAAACTATTCTTGAGTCACCCACCTACTTGTCCATCCGAAATTGACCTCAACTTGTGAGTACCACTTTGAGTAGCTAGTGCGGTGATTTGAGTAGCGTAGCTTAAATCCAGTTGGTCAAAAAGCCGCTTTCAGGTACTCGAGTTGTCTGTATTTCTGCGAATTGCAGACTCCCTCTGGTTCCCCCTGATGACGTTATGTTTATAGTTAGATCCGCAACGGAGGAATTTAAATAGTTATTTAATAGAAATCTAGGGGCCGAGGTACTAACTATGAGTATGAACTATTTTTAGACAAGCCGAAGATGCTTATTTAGGATTTGCGAAGATTTGGCGACGGAAGCGAGATTTGACTGACTGGCTGCAAATTTGCTGTCAGATACGACGAGGGTTGAATTAGTGTTAATTTAAGTCTACTCCCTTTGTCCGAAACTGTCCATCCTCTTTCTGAGATGTTTCATACGATGTGGCCATTCTATGGCCAGATATGCTTTATAGACAAAGATTTTGTGTCGAGAATTTCCTGAATAGGCGATAACATAGGCTCTCACTCATGCTTCACTTCTGTCCGTTACATTTTCTCGTGGGTCGTCTACCACAAACGTCCTGATGCACTTGTTCGTGAGGGAGCTTTGTCTCCTAAATTTCTGACCTCTTATTGGTTCACCTCCTCTCAATACAGTCACTTCTCTTGTCAGATTCGTCAAGTGTCTTCGCTCTATACGGACCACCCTCTTCAGTCGTGTTTTCACTCATTGCTTTCCATGTACATCGCATCTGTCGCATTTCATCTCCTTGTAACTTACATAGCTACAGTGCCTTCATGAGCTCTTTCGCCGTATTGTCCCATCTTTGCATCTTTTCTTTCATGTTTGACCTATACGGTGTCAGTTGGCCAGGGTCGCTCGGCAGCTGCGGCTCGTGCTACTCAAATGGCGCCAGCTTTCCTCACTCACTGACATGTGGTAACACCTGACTGGAGGAGGTGTGCCTTTTGGCAAATGCTCTTCTCCGGAACTTACCTGACCAGAAGTCGAGCGGCATAGCCCTGATCGTTCGATGTAGCTCGGCTGCAACTTTGCTGTGTGTAACGCGGGGGTAGAGAAAAAGGACGAGAGATCAGACTAGTATAATAAATAGCATCCAAAGGGGTCATTGAAAACGATTTGTGTGATACGAATCATTTAACAGCCTTAAATAAAATTAACCTCGCTGGTAATTGAAAATGAGTCCCTATTGGGATTAAACAATTTCAAGCACGATCATTTATACAAAAAGTGCTAAATGCTTATTTTCCAAGCAAATAAATCAGCTGTTTATCTTCCTTTATCTCGGAAATATTTGTTGTTCGCTTGAGATTAATTAAATCGCTAGGCATACTACTGTATACCTCGATCTATCTAGCATATTGCTGAATAGTACACAACGTAGAGCAAGGAGGAAGCCTCTTGTTGTCAACACGCGCTCTCGGACGCGCGTACATTTCAAAGTGTTTATGACGTCTGCGACACTCTGGCGCCGTGTTGTGATCACACAATCAGAGGCAGCTACTGGAATTGTTATCAAACATTTATCTGTACTTGTCGCTTCATCATCATCGTTGATGTAAACTGTGAACTGATTTGTTTGGATAACGTGTGCGTTGTTTGAAAAGCGAATTGACACAGGCTTTTAAAACAGTGGCCAACGTTTGTGTGCGCACACGCCTGTGGATGTGGAGGGTGGAGACAACTTACATAGACAGCAGAGTACTTAAAAATGTCTCCTTTATAAAAGGAGCGATTAAGGTAATTTAATTTCATTATTATCAGGTTATACACGAACGACGAAAAGTGTCATTATCTGTCGAAATTTGACCGCAAGATCTTTCAGCCAGCCGCCCTCCCCAAAATATTGTTTTCGACCAACAAATCTCCATGGGAATTGCATAGCTGCGCTGACGAGTCCAATTGGTTTTAGCTCGTGTAGTCAAAGAGCGGAGATGAGAATATAATATTCGCATTAGAAGTTGCCACTATATTTTAAGATGCATTCCTGCATCTCTATGTATGTATCTCTATCTGTATGTCTGTTAAACTTGCTATAAAAAATTGAAGTATCCTCGCATCTGGTCTACCTGTCGGTCTGCCGGGACGAAGGGAAGGAAACGACGAGAACACATTATTTGACTTACCGGTCCTTGTTTTAGCTAGAATTAGCGTCTGTTGTGTCATTATCAAACTATTTTTTATTGATTGGGGTACTTATCTCACTATATAATCATTTCTATCGCTGAATTATGTAATGCATATGTGGAAAAAATAAATCGGATGTTTATGTAGTGCCCTGCCTAATTACACTGTACAACAAATTTCAAGTATTAAATTTATTATGGCTTTCGATTATATATCTTTTGTTAATTTGAGCATGCTGATCACGAATCTGAAGTCCATTTGCTTCACCATATCCCAGTTTTTTTAAACAATCTGAAACAAAATTAGCCTAGAATCGACCAAATCGATTTTTGCTGAAAATTTGAAATGGTGTGAAATTTGTTTTCAAAAGTTTTAATCAGCAAACAATTAATATGTCCTGACCAAACCGTTCCCCGTGCTCATCAGCGATATCTGCAGAGTTAGATTGCAAGAAATCCTGGTGAGACATGAGAAAATGCAGCTTCAAAGACATGTTGCAACCCATAGCATGATAAGTGCGGAGCAA